>JBBPTN010000004.1:0-133883 GCA_038094075.1 Xerocomus spinulosus | reverse complement strand
CAAGGCGACAAACTTGTCGAGATCCGCAGCGCCAGCCCAACTGATTGCCGTGCAAACCATCACTAGTCCGAAACGGAAGAAGTTCTTGAGCCATTTCACGCGTGGATCCCGTTTACCGCTCCTCACAAACAGTCCATTCTCCAGAATACGGACAGCTGGGAAGAACTGAAGAGGGATAGACAAGAGAATCGCCGCGGAATACAGGAATTGAACCTATTGCGGTAATCTCACCAAACTATTTGCGTATCCGAAAAACGAACAGACTCACAGCCTGCGTGAATTTATTCGTCTGGTCAAGGCTGACGAGTATGACCGCTTTCGCTTCCGAACCAAATGTCAAATACCCGAGAGCGCCAGCTCCAGCAAAGAGAACTTGAGCGGAAAGTGAGCGGTGAATGACGAACCACATGAAAATTGACTACCTAGGGTGCCAATCATGACGCCAGTCAATGCTCTCGGAAACTTGTGGGGTTCACGCATGGCATCCGTGATCGGAATGACCTACACTATCCATCAGAACTTTTGGGATGAAAGTCGTCATCACAAAACGTACCAAGCCCACTCCTTCAAACGAGAAAACGGCAGTACTTTTCAACGCATTACTTAAAACTTGCAAGCTTGATCAAGGTCAAGACTCACCCAATGAATAATGGGAAATCTCGCGGATTGAACATCTGAATCTGCGCTATGCCCCTTTCATTGATAGTGGAAAGTTCACTTCCAAAGATATAAACTAGGCCAGCGAGGATGAAAGCATCCGCGATAAGCGCAGTTGTACTGAGTTTCGCAAGGTTTCTAACAAGCGCCAAGGGTAAAAAGATGATTAGTTGGATCAGGATAAAGAATGGGACAGAGAGATTGGTCGCGCAGTCCGTAACCGCGGAAACAAACGCCTGTGAAAGTTAATCGCTGTCACGGTGACAACTGGTATCAGAACTGACTTGGAGGTTTTCCGCAACAAAGATGGTATAAGCACAGACAAAACCAATCTGGGATATAGCAATGGAGAAGAGGATCGCATATCGCATCCATGGTCCGTACAATGCGCCGCCAATGTCTAGACTCGGACGTGAGCGTTCCGTCAGTTTTGTAAACGTGGGTCACTTGCCTCCGAATGAGCCAGAGACGACAAATTTTGCTTGAACCAAGAGCAAGAACGAATACAAGGAGACCAAAGCAACGACTGAAATTGTGATGAGGGAAAAGACAAGCCCTCCGTTAGAGAATCTTTTCTGTTTGTGGGAATCACCGAGGATATGGTTGGATCGAGATCCACTTACGCTTTGGCGAGGAATAGCACACCAGTTCCCACGAATGATTTCAGAAGCTGAGAAGCGAGCGTCAAGACGTGATGCGAGCAATTACAGGAAGTGCTCACCATCAATACAGCCTGTGGCACGGTTGCGTCACCGTGGGTACTGACAGATGCGGCGCGTCGCCTTGTCAGAGAGCGTCCTCGAGCAGTTGGCTTCAACAGGGGCTGTCTTTCGCTGGTAGCCGCGGCTGAAGAGGAAGGGGGTTGTGTAGCTTCCTCATCCTCGGGTTTATCTTCGTCTTCCTCGAGGTCCTCTCCCGCCTAACGCGAATGTAAGGTGCGTTGGCTATGAGTGCATGGATCACCTACAAATTGACCATAGATGTAGAGGAAATCAATAAAATTATTCGTTGCTCGTCTTTCGTTGACGCCTCGTTCATTTGCCTGTAAGAGAACATAGTTACGCCTGAATCCACCAGGCTCATGGATGTGCTCGAAAACAGGGTCTGGTGGTGCAACAGATCCTGCAAAAGATGAAGCGCGTGGACGACTATAGTGACGTCTCTGATCTGCGTGCCACTTGTAGATATCATGACTGAAGAAGTGACATCAACCGCGGCCGGAGCTTGGATGATAATATTAACTCACGTGACATCTGCACCCGGAGCATGATATGGTATGGGGAACGTCTCGGAGAGCTCTCGTGGGGGGCGCAGAGGCGTTGATGGGCCAACAGAACGTTCGTCCACGTCGGGGTCCTGATCAGAGGAGTCTGAAGAGCGCAAGTCAGAGCGACTCGGGCGACGTTCTCCATGCAAAAGCAAATGTCGTCTGAGTACTCTAGCCTTGTCCTCTGCGGGGAGGTCATCCAGATCTACAATATTGTTGTCGACAGCAGAGCTGGTTGGACGTCTTGCGCTAATTATGCTAGAGGGTGGATGAGTCTAGCAGTCAGCTCGTTCCTTTAAGGAGAAGCACACGCACGAGGACTCATCGCGAGCGGCGCTCGAATAGGAACCGACCGGAGGCGTATACCGTGCAGGGATGTTTGGCACTGGCGGGGTTCCGGCGTACTGAGCACGAAGGGCGCGAATGTCGGGTGTACCAGAAGGAGTGAAGGAATCCGAATTGGCGGGAACTGAGCCCTGGATGTTGACTGGCAGTGAGGGAGACGACATTGGGGAGGAGCGAAAAGAGCTGCTGAGCCGTTCTTGCTGTGGGCGCGCTAGATATCCCCATTTGGGTAGTGTCGTGTGAGTACTAGCCTCCTAGTACTAGTACACAGTACTGTACTCCACCACCACAAGGGTTGTAATAGGCTTTTAGCTTGCCGACGCTTGGACTATTGCTATCTGACTCTATCCACGCTCGTCTGGTGTGTACGTGTATCCCACCGTATGGCAGGTTTACGGCGGAAGCCCTTGAAAATCTCATCGAGGCATGCCAAACAGCTATGCCAGAGCTAATGCACCGGGATTCGAATGGGCCACTGACTACAGACACCGAAGATGTTTGATCAGTGATGAAACAGATGGATTGGCTCGGTACACACAAAGGAGGCGTTATCAGCACGTCCATTTCATTCTAGGAACAGACACGATAACATTTGGTGGGTTAGTATCCTAGATCCTGGACACTAGCTGATTCACTGAAGATCATCGACAACGTAAGAACTACACACCCAAGTTAACGTTTGACTCTAATACGTTACTTTGGATGATCTATAATGATTGAATATGCCTATAGCGAACACAAACTACTATTCATTTGCCATACGCATCACTTCCGCCAATGTATCCGCGCACGTCCCAGGAAATCGTGGAACGACACGGCATTTGAGGTCAAGGGGATGACTGGAAATCGCTCATATCATGCATGTTCCAAAAGACACATGGGTGTGCTTACGACACGAGTCCAGTCGACCATTTGGGGTTTGGATCCACTTCAACACCATTCTCGTCCAGCGGTTTCAGGAATTTGAATGTAGAAAGCAGATGAACAATTGCTATCCACAGCGATGCGTCTGCAAAGTGCCTGCCAACACTGAATTGTATGTGAGTTGTATGAAGAATATGATCATGTAACAAAAGTGCTTGCCAAACTCTGCGTCCGAAACCAAACGCAAACGCCACAGAATCATTGGTGAGCTCACCATCCTGATTGAGGAACCTGTTGGGTATGAATTCGGTGGGGTTGGGATATTTAATCTCATCCCTCGACATTGCCCTACGTGACTATGGATAAACGATGCTATACAGCACCATGATCACTAACGCACCAAATGTTGGCCAAGACCACGCAGCCTATCCACATGAGAACAGAAAGACACGAGAGGATGAAACCACTACCTTGAGGAATATAATACCCTTGATAAACGTCGCTCTTATTCGTGTGATGTGGCAAGCCTTTTGATGATTCCTTCAACATTAATTGATGCACTGATGTCCATCACTTGCCTAACGGAAACACAGGATGCCATCTCAATGTCTCGCGCAGAACTGCTTCGACATAAGGCAGAAAGGATCTGTCCTCGAAATTCGGTAGTCTCGTTCCTATGACAGAGTCGATTTCTCTCTGAGCACACTCTTGGACCTCGGGGTACCTCATCATCGCAAGGATGAACACAGACAAGGTGGATGCTGTCTGCTCACTTGTCTGTAAGCATGTACATGGGGATATCAGGATATACGCACAGTTTCAACTCCAGCTTTTTATGTTCCATGTCAATCGGCGAAAACTAATGTAAACCAACAACTGACCGATGAAGGCTGTTGCAGAGGAAGACTTCAATGCGACTTCAAAGCTTTCGGAATTAGCTTCTGGGAAGCGATTAAGAGACTCGGATACCATACATGGCCCGGAAACGCGGGACATCTGATGAATACGATGTGAGCGGAGATCGGACGGGTGATCAATCAACAGGAAAAACGGATCCATACCACACGCTCACGAGCATAGGAGAATGGTACATCTATCATCTCGTGTAAGTTGCACTTTGCTTGTATAGTCATGCGTTTCAGAGTAGCGCCAGGGAACCAGACGGGAAGCTTGAGCACTGAGAATCATTGTCAGCAGGAAGCCATGTAAGGTGAGGAAATCGAAGCTGACGAAAAGGAAACGCCTCCAAGATCGCAGCAGTTGATAACCCCGCTACCTTCAAAAACACACTAATTGCCCTCTCTGCTGCCAGTACGAGTGGGTCCCCGTTTGGGACAGTTTCGTAATCGTACACCGCTGACATGATTAGTGCGGAAGCATAGCTGTACACGGAACATTGTAGCACACGCGATTCTCAGCATCCGTGTGGACTGAGTGGGCTATATCTGATAGGAAAGCTCACAGTTCAAGTTGCCGTTGGAATTGATCGGGAGAATTCAAGATGCCCATGAGTAACTGGCGGGACTTCCGCAGTTGGATCGGGAAATAATCCCGCGCTGCGTCGGCACGAAAGGACTGGTGGAACAATCTTCGATGGAGTCGCCATTTCTCCCCGTACTGGAGAAGTGCACTGTTGAACTCGGAGCCAACACTGAGCATGCTGGTGAACAAGACAATGAGAAATATAATTTGCCTGACACACTCTTTGTGGACGGTGACTGGTGGCCGATCAGAGTAGACACTGGATCGTTGCTCAAGCAGAGCTTTGGCGACGTCTGTGGTCTGGACAATCAGAATCTGTCTCCCAAAAAGAGAGCAGTACGTCAGGTCGCCTAAACATTGGACAGGTGAATATCGTAGGTTTACGGACAAGGATGACACTGACCGTATGAGGATGCCCATTGGGTGAATGTGAGCCAAGGCTCGGAGGAATTGATCTCTAAGATGCTACCAAAGAAGGGAAAACCCTTGGGACCTGGGGGAAAGTTTAGCATGCGGGTTTTTTTGCGCTTTGCATAAAATGCGACCGCAAAGATGAAAAGGACCAAGAAGAATGTAAAAGGAGACATTGCTGTTGCCCGTCCTCGAATCCATATTTAATGAAGCACTCGGTGTTCATTTCATGTACGATCCAGTGTCAGTCCATAACACGGTGGTTTAAAAGTACCGATCTTAGATGTGGCCGTGGACCGGTTCCCCCCGCAAGGATCAAGATGACGCAACATTGTGGTCGTCGGTGGCCGGCGTCAACGATGATCCGAGAATCACGGAAGGTAAAGAGAACACGTGACTTGTACATATAAGCTGTGCTCGTCTCTCGTCTGTGCCCTTCCCACAGTCAAATGCCAGCCCTGCAGGACACCATCGAGCGTGGGCGTGGATCAGCCCTTGCCTTTCCCTTCTCACCACCACTGTATACTAGCGACCTACCACTGCACAATGTGGACACCGTCCGTGTTGGCGAGGTTGGAGTGCGACCTCTCGATCTCATGTTCAATCTTAAGCGTGCAGAGCCATCCATCGTCAAAACCAGGTCGGGCAGTGTGTTATCAAGGGGTTTCATTTTGAAAACGGATCATTATCCATCTGGTCAGTGCTTCTACACAGAGATCCCACGACTACTCAGCCGCAGTGTACCCCAGGACGCGCTCTGGATCTAGATTTAAATGTCCATGGTGCTCCCAACTTTAGAGCACCTCGTCAGGGCAATCTCAATGTGTTTGGTGTTGCCCAGCCTCGAACACAGGGTCTTCGCGCCATTCTGTCTGTGCTCAGATGCCGTCCTGGCACGCGTGAACCCTCTCACGTTGTCTGGTTTTCAACTCGTGAGGAACCGATTAGTGAGCACACCGATAACCGTCGACTTACGTTTGGCTGATCAATCATTGGGTCAGTCTACATATCCGGTCGTCCGTTTGTCCTGCGGGACGCGTCTGAGCCTCGCGAGACGCTCTCCCTATCTGATCGTGCAGAGAATCTAGAAGCCATTGAAGATCGATTAAAGGACGACATCCTTCAAGAAGCCAGCAAGTAAGATGTCGCTTACACCTGAGCTAGGTTGTGTCCGTCTCGATACTGAATTTATCAGGTACGGTGGACTTATCTTGACGCACAATGAAGTTGGTACGTTTTCGAGACGCCGTGCGCGCATTAATTAATCTACCGTACTGAAAGCTGCCGAGAGTGGAGAAGGTGCAATATTACCAACTTGGACGCACGTGGACAGCACGAACGTGAGGACTTCCCGAGAACTCTGGGAAAACATGCGCTTGGATGGATGGAACGTCGAGGTTAGTCCATCGTTTCTCTTTACGTCCCTGTCACGCTGTCTTCTGTTTAGTATCATCGGCATGTCTTTTTATAACGACAGCTTGTGATGTACTGAAACAGCCCTGGATCCATTTAGCATTCCCATATCCCCCGATAGACCGATAGAGGTATTTTTATTTTCGTTGTGTCTCAGCTTGAAACACCATTTTCCCGCTCAGGATAATTATCTGGATGCGTATCTCCGTGTTATCAAAGATGCTGATCCTGTTCGAAGCGCTCTCGTCTTTAGCTGTGGGATGGGTGCCGTACGGACTACATTTGCTATGGTTGCCGCTTTGATTATTCGTCGAAGGATGCTCCTCAGTCGAGGTCTAGATGATCCTTATGCCGTCAGGCCGTCTTTCGCGCTCACCTCTGGGTCTCCAAAGCAAGGAAACTCTTCACCAGGCGTCAGTACCGTAAGGCATTTCGTTTATCGCTGGGGCCCAACCTGATCGATTATGTATAGCCGAGGAGCCAGGTAATATACTCACGTGGAACTCTTGGAGATTTAATGACCCCTCGTTCAGCCCGCAACGGATATGAAGCTTGTCCAGGCAGTGGAAAACGCCATCGCTCAACAGGATTCAAACAAATCATTACTTAGGTTGACATATGTTCTGCAACAACGTGCGTGCTGTTCCTACATGAGTGGTTCCACATCCAGCCAACGCACATTCTAGATTTGCAATCACAGTCAGCTATCGCTTTATTGATGTCACAGCCCGTCTTGTTGGACAATTTGCGCAAAGCACACCAGGGAAATTATGGTGTCATCCTTAGCCTTCTTGGTTGCTTGGATCGTGGCCTTCAAGCTAAAAGACTGGTCGACCGTGTCATCGATGCTTGTAGGTTCTTTGATTCTATCATGTGGGAGGTCAGCAAGGTTGACTGGGTTGGTTGATGTAGGTGATCATGTAACAAATCTAAGAGAAGACATCCTAGTGCATCGTGTCCGCTATTCCCTCACCACTCCCGATGACGACGGTGTCAAGAGGGAAGACATGTTGATCAAAGCTGCGAAATCTCTTGAAAAATAGTGGGTTACATGCCAGATGAGGATTGTGTCGAGCTCAGACCTTGAAACACGTTGCTTCTATCTAGCTTTTTTATGATCGCTTTCGCAAGCTATGTTGACTCTGTTCCCGACTTTAGACAGACATTCTCGGAGTGGCTCAAGGTCCGTCGTGAATCTTTGTTATCCACTGCAGAAATCCTGAAATGCATCAAGGCAAGGACAGAGATATGGAAGTGAGCTTATATTGTACACAGATACCCCCACCGGATCTTACACTGTGACACATTTTAGCCAGGTGATGTTTCTTAGGAAGTCGCGGGGATCTCGCTTGAATGTTTTCGCTCCCATTAACGATCTTTCGCTCCTGTCCAAATCAGGGGCAGACGACAAGTCGCTTATTGCTGGGCCAAAAAACGACGTTGAGATTGCTGGTGGTCAGTTGCTCGGAGATGAATACAGCGACCATGTTGTCAAGGTCAGATACATGGCAGTCTTCGGAATACTCATAATTTTCTTTGTCTAGAACCGTAGTGGTATTATTTTGAGAGAAACGTGGGTCCATTGTGTTTTGGTTAACTTTTCCTTGTTTGAGGATGAATTCTAGGACACTTTTGAAATCCGACCAATGGCTATCCGAATCCCAACATGTCTCGCACTCCGTTCGTGGCGTTATCAATTTTAGAAACATTCCTGGTACGAACATCTACGCATGTGGACAACCAACCGAAGCTGCGATCGATGAGGTGGTCCAACTGATCAAGGATCGTCGTTCGGATGTCAACAAAGTGGTATGGGTTACCCTCCGTGAAGAGCCCATCGTGTACGTTAATGGTGCTCCCTACTGCTTGAGGCGGGAGCGATTTTCTTTAAGGAACATGAAAGGTTTCTAGATCATTTTTGGCATGAACAATGATTTCAACTTCATTCCACGCAGATTACGGAGGGATTTCTGCCTCACGCTTGGAAGTACTCGAGGAGCGTCTCAAGGATGATGTACTTGCAGAACTCAACGCATTCGATGGAAGGTATGAAATTCAGAGACGTGCCAGTGAACCGTGTTGACATTTGCATTGCTTGAAAGACTTTTACTGCACACGGAAACGTCGGATGGGTCTGTCATTCCAGTATGGGAAGAAGTCCAGCCTGATGATGTCGCCGTCCTCAAGGATATTATGGCATCACGGCAGTCCAAATGCGGACCTGATGTGCAATACACTCGTATTCCAATCACTGCACAACGTCCTCCAGACATGTCCGACATTAGTGAGCTCATGGAGTTAGCAGTCCGTACTGACTTCATGAAGACCGCAATTGTCGTAAACTGTCAACTAGGGCGAGGAAGGAGTACACTAACTTCCGTGAGGTTTGTCGTGGATTGATGGACTCCTAGCTAACTTCATTCAGGTCCTGATCCTTTTAATCCAACAATGGTTGGCAAATAGTGGCCCACTTTCTCGAGAACGTTCTCTTTCAACGTCTGTTCCGCGTATAGAAGAGGAAACTGTGAATTGGCGACCATCATACAAAGTAGTGGATAGTACGTTGCCTCTCGTTTTGTTACCGTTTGTGCCTAAGGTTCTATTTGAGATTTCCTTCGCATTGTCCGCCAGGGACCAGCAGTGAAAACTACTGTAGATGAGGCTATAGATCGATGTGCGATAGTCCTGAATTTGCGCGACTCTATCGAGGAGGAACGTGTCAAGGCAGTACAGGCCACTGACGAGAAACAGAGGCGTGTTCATACAGCAAAAGGTCTGTTGTAAAGACTAAAGTCCCATTAGACTAACAATTCCCAAGGCCTGCAGAACCTTCGTCGATACTTCGAACTTGTGGTTTTTCAGGCTTACCTGCAATCCACGGAGGCTGATACCCTGAAAACTGTTGAGACCTTTGAGACATTCATCGAAAATAGGCCAGGTATGATCATGGTTTATCATTTATGACACCACGTGCGTACTTAATAACACACAGTCATTAAAACGTTTGAAAAAGACCTTGATGTTAGTGGTCTGAGCGCTTTGATCCCGCTAGAGCGCATGGATAGTGTTGCCCACCCCGACGAAGTCAAACAAGTCGTAGCCAATCGATCTGGAAGTATCCTGTCTGCCTCGACGATTTTAAAGAGCGACTTCTTCTCGAACTTGCAGAAAATGACCCTCCCCGAGTGCGTTCACTAGTATTGGCGATGTGGTGATACTCAACTGCCATTCGTGAGATAGGCGGATTGATGGATCGCCAAATTTCCGTCGTGTGCCTTTGACTCTTGTGCTAGGTTCCACCGAAAAGTCCGTCCCTGGACGTTCCTTGGCATCTCTTGAGTGCGTTGATGGGAAAATGGTTTGCGGAAGGCATGTTTTCACTTTTCATGGCACCTCCTAACGATGCTTACTCGATGAACCCAGCGGAATGCCCACAGTGCAAGGGTGTGTATTGCTTCATTGTTATTCTAATCTCTTAGTAATCTTGCACAGGTTACGGAGGGCGTTGGCTCGGGTTGATGCTGGCCCTCAAGGGACAAATATGGTGTTTTGGACTTCTCTCAGAGAGGTGACTAAAATATTTCCAGGTTGTCGGACAAGTGTGTACTGACTTGAACAGGAACCGGTTGTATATGTCGCTGGCCGACCACATGTTTTGCGGCTGGTTGACAAGCCGCTAGAGAACGTCGAGTAAGGTTATCTCTTCAGGCACAGGTGAACCACTCAAACACACGAAAAGGGCTACGGGCGTCACCACAACAATGGTGGAGACCATGGAAGAACGTTTCAAGATGGATGTTCTCCGAGAGCTTCGACAAAGTAGTGGTCGCATTCTACTCCATGATGAAGTGGAAGAGCGCCCTGGTGTATTCACGATTATACCCATATGGGAAACAGTTTCGGAGGATGATATTATGACACCACGAGACGTGTTCGACCTTGTTGCGAAGGAGGGCTACAAGGTCCATCCCTGCTTCCGTGTTTGGTGTTTTCCTAATCGTTTTTGATGACAGATTGATTATGACCGTGTAGCAATTGTAGGTGACATTAAGCTGTTTCTATCACTTCACTCACCAGAGATGTAGACCGATGAGCAAGCACCACTCCCCGACGCACTTTTTCAGCTTCTGAACCGTGTTCGACTTGGATACTCGCAAGCCGGTGATTTCATCTTTAATTGCCAGATGGGTAGGGGCCGTACCACCACTGGCATGGTGACCGCCTGTTTGATTTCGACCATCATGAATTGGGTGGGACAGGAGAGTGCTGATGTCACCGAGGATAGTTTATTGAACTACGATCCAATCGATGGTCCATCAGAGGAGGAAGCATACTTGCAAGGTAGACATGCTTGCCCTTTCCATTTACTTAATCGTCAAACTCGTTTACAGGGGAGTACAAAACTATCTTGCAGCTCGTCGGTGTCTTGTCTCGTGGCAAGATTGCGAAACGCTTGACTGACCGTGCAATCGACCTAATGCAAGATGTACAAAACCTCAGGAAAGCAATCTACGAGTGAGGGTCATGACCGTTTTGCAGTTGTCTGCTAAATGATGTGTATTATTCAGTTACAAGCTCAAGGTAGAAGCGTGCGAGAAAGGAAGCGCAAAACAGGAGAAGCTAATGGATGTTGCGGCGAATTACCTGTGAGACACTAGTGACAGTTTCATTTGCGTGTTTGCTCACGGCCCACATAGATACCGCTACGGGACGCTGATCGTTTTCTGCAATTACCTGATCGAGGTTCGGGAGTCTGCTGGTAAATGCGAGAAGCCGTTCCCTGCTTGGCTCCTGGAGCACCGCGAGATTGCTAAACTATTGGGGAGGAGGTCGTTGGACTGATGGCTGTGGTTGGATGCTAATTCTGATACCTGGGAGTGTAGTCCACCTGTGGGAACATGTACCTGTCGGAGACTACACAACCTATACCTGATACTACACAGTCCGTTTCAACATCGCCCCGCGTGTTCCAGGGCACTTTCTCCGTCCATCGGCGCTGGTCGGTTGCCGTAGCAGTACCGGCTCTTCCCACGTGACTGCGATGTTATGCACAGCCACACGTAGTGCCAGTTCCTACATCACTGCCCACAACGGCGTTTGCATTTGTACGTCCTTCAGGTTTCTTCCAGTCCCAGGAGTCTCATTCGTCTCATCTAGAAAGAAAAGGACACCGTCGAGCTTGTCGTTGATCACAAGCACACCCATAACGGCGGCTTGGTCTCGCGACCCAACGTTGCTGCGGATTTTTTGACCTCACAACCCTTCCCTGTTCGACGCCAGTGGATTTCCTCAAAATGAAGGGAGCGACGCGCGTATTGGTACTCGCTGCAGTAGCCTCGGCTGTGCTACCCACCGTCTCCTCATTGCAGGACGAGGCATATGAGCGCCGTGCCGTCCAAATACGTGCCAGCGTGGCTCTGCCGGAAGAATCTACCGCTGCTGTTACTACCCAAGCTGCCTCGGCTGCTCCAGCTTCGACAGAGGCCGCATCGAGCGCGGTTGCAACGACGTCGCCAACAGCAGCTAGCGCGTCATCCGCCGCACCCACCTCTGAAGCAAGTTCCTCATCAGCGGCCCAAGCGACCGCCACTAGTGCAGCAGCGTCAGCGGCGCCCTCAGCCACCACACATCCCGTAACAAGCTCAGCAGTCGCTACCACCGATTCCTCGGGACAGGTCGTCACGAGCTATGTCGAATTCACCCCGACACCGTCTAGCGCCGCTCCTTCATCCACGGGCACGTCAGGTAGCAACAGCTCGAGTAGTGATGACAGTGGCGGTCTCAGTACTGGCTCCATTGTCGGACTTTCCGTTGCTGGTGGAATTGCGGCAATTGCTATCATCCTCTTCTTCGTTTGGAAGTTCACACGGAAACGATTTGCCGATTTCGACGACAGTACGTTCGTTTATGTAATCGTTTCAGCAGGACTGATGGGCAAATGTGAGCAGACGAGGCTATCAAATGGCCCGAGCTCAATGCACACAACACCGATGTACATGCCCTTCCAACAAATGCCACTGGAAGGGCTGGCTTTGGTCCAGAAAACGACTCGGACGTTAACCTCACGAGAGCACCCAGCCCTGGTGCATACGCGAATTCGATCGCAGCCTCGTCTGTCCCTGAAGTGTATGGTGCAGGAGATCCCTACGCAGTCCCACCCTTGCCTCATTTGAACCCCAGTCAACCGTACCATGATGATCCAGGTGCATATGGTCAACCCGCTGGATACTACGACCCATACCGGGGCCCGGTGCCAAACACGTTTGCGGACACCATACCTGACGGGCACCCAGAGTCTATTCCGATGACCCAGATGGCTAGGATGAGGAGTCCAGCTCCAGTGGTGTATGATATGCAAGGTCGTGGCTCCCCAGTGCCGCAGGCGGCGATGGGTTACACAGATGAGCGATCGAGAACGCCAGTCCCTGCTGCAGCAAACACAGGCATGGCCTCTCCTAGTCCCAACCCCGGATACGGATACGGTCCGAGGTAGCCGCGCCTCGCCCGAGTGGCAGCGTTGGGGGATGGGTGCTCACTGAATAATGTCACGAGTTCAAAGTATGCGGGATGAAGGGAGGAAAGTATTAGCCAGTCGAAGAATTATTACCCTCGGCGACGGATGTACACTCGTTTGGTCGGTCGCTCTTTCCTCTTGTCTCTCTCGGTTCTCATGTGTGGATGGACCAGAATTATCCTGCGTATCATGATGCGCATCTTCGTTTTATCTCCCACAAATATAGACCTTGTCAAGGATGCTTATGCCTATTTGGCAGCTAGCTGTCACTACGAACATTAATTGATACCATCCTGCTCTTATCTCCTCTTTTTGCTTGGACATTGAGCATACGAGCCTTTTATTCCTCCAGTCAACACAACATCATACTTTGCCAAACCAATCACTGCTAATGAAAAAAAAAAGATATATATATTCAAAATCTTTTTTTGCGTAGATACTTGCATTGTGAGTTTAAACGACAAGAAAAGACCGTTCCCTCCAAAGTAACCGAAATTTTGACAACGCTAGACGTCCAACCAAAGCGATTTGTAAATAAACATCATGACCAAAATGTCTGTTGAGACTTGCGACAACGTTACTTCCTTACCATCTCGGCAACGCGCAAGCCGACATTGACAGCTATCGCGGCGAACAACACCAAACACAAGATGGTTGGACCGTACTTGTCATAGTACAGTCCCTCGGCACTACGCGTGCGAAGTCGCAATGCACGGTGCACGAAAATGATGGCAGAGTACGCGATGGAGAGCAGCGCCGCCAGCGTGAAGAGCCCTGCGCTGATTAGTCCCCCTGGATCATCTGGAGGGACAAAGTTGAGGAGTGTCGTTGCGATAGTGCTTATGAGAACAGCAAAGTGCAGCCATTTCTAGCGAGCCCCACCCAGTTAGCATGAAACATGATTTCATCAACGAAACACAAAGACTTGCCAAGAATGTCCGCTCATTGGCGAAGTAGACCTTGGGCTCGATGCGGACAGGCACCGCGATTTTCTTGCCAGACGGTGCGATCCAGTCGCGAACAAGCAGTCTCTCCTGTTCTGGTATTTCTTCCTCGTTGAGCCCTGCAGCCTCGGTGGTCGTTTGGTTATCGCTAGTCCGAGTCCCATCCAATTGCTCTTTCAATGTATTGTCAAACGCCGTCGATAATGTCAGAGGATTGATAGACAGCAACTTTGTCTGCGGCTCAAACTGATCTGAGACATGTTCTTCCCGAGCCCTTCCCAACAGCGGTGTGTTTTCGTCAACCACATCCTGGTCGTCTCCTTTCGGGGACGGACCAGAACTATTCGAACTACCGGAAACGCGATAATCACGCCCTTTGAGAGATATTTCGCGATATGCAATGGCAGCCGCGACATCCACACGAGGAAGCCCTGTTCGAGTGCCTTCATCCTTTGCCGGTTCCAAATACATGACTTCGTCTTCTTCCCCCTCAGAGACAGGCTCAGCATACGTGAGTGGTGTCGTCTCTCCGGAATGTCCAAGGTCCAAGGAGGCCCTTGAGGATGATGGCATGGGTCGCTCTACAGTCAAGTAACCTGTACTAGGCTTCAGGATATCGATGTCCACTGCAATAAAACAAGTCGATCATTCATTTACAACTCCAATTGTCGCATTCCAAGACTTACTCTGCGGAAGCCAGAAAGGAATAAGGTCCGTCCGATGTGGAAGTAGTGTAGCACATCCATGTATGAATTTACTATGCCTGCGTGAGCTGCCAGGGCAAGTAAATTTAGTCGTGACTGACCTGAATTTTGGAACGGCTTCGACCAGATGTGATTGGACTAGATCTGTCACCCATTTGGGGGGTTCTTGACCGAACTGTGTCTGCAGCTTGACTTCTAGGACACCATATTTGAACAACTCCTTGTCTTCGGGGGGCAGCTGGTCGAACGGGTGATCGATCCCTATGTCCATGCGGCGCCAGTTGTCTCTGGAACGTATGCGGCCATCCCAGTTGTCTTCCCTGACCATAGTGAGTTCAGTATCGAGGGAGATCCGCACACGGGCATCGCCTGGTAACTGGAATGCAGTTCGATTGTAAAAGGTCCGCATAACTTGCAATGCATCATGAACGAGGTGACAAAAGCACGAGGTGGATATGCCTTACCAGGGCCAAGCTTGCGAGTCAGGATGCGATATTGCACTTCACTGGCAAGCTGGATCATCCCATCGACCTCTATCTGACTTTTTTTGCCGCTGTCGGCCAATGCTTGCATTTCAGCATCCATGGTATATTCTCCCCGCAAAAATGCGTTTACTAGATGTTCCTTGATAGGAAAACGAGCCTTGACAGATTTCTCTCCGGTCCAGTCTTCCCGGTGAGTTTTACGTTCCACAAAAATCTGTCGATGAAGTTGCATTAGCCATATAAAATGATTGATATTATACAACTTACGGTTTTAACGTCGGTGTCTCCGTACCACCGCAAACGAATTGCTTCAGCACCCTCAGTCTTTTCAAGCCGGCCGAGATAGAGATCTAGATCCTCGTCGTCAAAATATATAGATGTAATCGCTATTCAAACTCGTCAGATGGATGGCATCAAGGAACCTGGAAAGCTACCTGCGTCCTTGGCTTCGAATTCTTTCTCCGCATTGAATACTGTCGATAAAGTTCAAGCTAACCGAAGAAGTATTGTAGGAACGGGGCAGACCTAGGACAGGTAGGTGTTTCAAAATGGCTAATTTGAGCGGAACGAGATTGTCTGGGTGTACCTGATGACGAATGAGACCACGTTTGGAAACAAGCAGAACCCACTTACCCAGTATTTCGTCGTTTGACGAACAAACGCGCTTTGGCTACCGCCAGCACTGGAATCCCCAACGACGGGATGACCACGCGTACGGACAAGGTTGTACAGTTTCGAAAGTTTCACGATGAGTGCATCCCAGTTATATCTGTAAAAGGGCCGTTCTTCCAAGTAATCCTGAATGAACGTGGGTTTGAGTGGCAAATTTGTTTGTTTCTGATAAAACGTCAGTATGACAGCGAGTTGGCTTACGAGACCTGACTGACGTCATGTTTCTATAGTGACATTAAGATGGGAAAGGCATACTTGTGGATGGCAGTACGAACCTTTAAGATCTTGAGAAAGCCTGTGATATTTAGTTTAGTGTACAAGGCGAGATCGTGTACATCCGCGACGAGCGTGGCAACTTCCACTTCCAATCCGTGAAAAAGTTCTTCGAGCTCGTCATAGGAGTCACCACTCCCTTCGAGGTCTCCTTCGTCGTCAGAGCCTTCATCCGGGCCATAATCCGAGGTACGTGGATGAAGGGACTCGGGATCGCTAGATGCGATCGGAGAGGGTTCGGATGGAGAGTGAGCGTCCTGCTGAGCTACAAGACGCTTCATATCGCGTTCGGCATCACGAATACGACGGGACAGCTCAGAGGTCTACAAGTGTTCGAGAATGAGAAGATTGACAGTGAGTTGAATGATTTCAAGTCGAGTATGTAGCACCTTCTGCTTCTGGAAGTCGTGGATCTTATCCAGCTCCCTTTTGAGCATGGCAGTGAATTCACGTTCATCCTTGTCATCCCAGTTATGGGAGGTCGTACGGGCCTAGATAAGGGTGAACACGAGTTGATTGCAGAGCGAAACTGCCAAAACCTTAAGCTCCCGTTTAAGAAGGTTGTAGTTGATATAGAATGGCTTCCATTCGTCGTAGAGGCTGGCCTATATTACGGCCATTTTTTACAGGAAAAGATGCGATATAGCTTGAAGCGTACCGAAATCTTCCTTCCAAACTTCATGGGTGGGGGAGAAAAAGAGACGTGAGCAAGGGAATTCCTTGTCGGAACCGGCTTGATATGCCAGTCAGCCGTGGGAAGAAATGATTTGATAGGTCCGCCGGCCAATCTATGTGGCAGTGCTAATCCCAACTCTAGTACTCATGTCTCGCACAAAGATCCTTTTTCTGGGGACAAGAAGGTTTACATTTTAACCTTTTTGGTAGACTTGTTGAACAATAATCCTTGCAGGAGTGGTAAGACATCTATATTACAAGTTTTGTTTAAGAACTTGCCATCAAAGCAAACGTTCTACCTCGAACCTACCATGCGCGTCACCAAGTACCCTTTTAAGTGAGTTATCCCCGTCCATTTCTTGCGCGCCCACAAACACGATCTGGACAGTACTCTCATCCCGTTTGAGATGTGGGACTGTCCTGGAAATATCTCAGTAGATACTCTAGGGGCTCCTCTCTCAGACTTTGCAAGCATTGTGTTTGTCATCGATATCCGAGTGAGCGCGTTACTTTTCACAAGAACACGAGCCTCATCTTTCGCAGGATCTTTACCAACAGCCCATAGTGAAACTCGTCGAGTTTATCGTCGCTGCGTGCCAAGTCAACCCGAACATAAACCTCGAGGTCTTTGTTCACAAGGCAGAGAAATTACAAGAGGACGACAAGATTGGTAGGATTCTGCGTCTACTCTGCGCTGTTCGATGCGGTGACATCGAGACAGAGAACTTTCGCCAGATTCACGAACGTGTCATTGACCGACTTGCGGACGAATCACCGGAATACGAACAGGTCCCTCTGAACTTTCACCTCACATCTGTCTATGACTATTCACTTCAAGAAGCATTCTCACGCGTCATACACAAACTCATAGACTCTTTGCCTTATCTTGAAAACTTGCTCAACGTGTTTTGCGCTGTAGGTTGTCTCACACGTCGCATCTTCACATCCAGGTCTCAAGCTCCCTCTCAAGAATACGTCATCACCTAAAGCATTTCTGTTTGATACCTCAAGTAAACTGTATGTTGCAACCGACGCCTCCCCCGTTGACCAAGCAACACACAATCTCTGTTGCGATTACCTGCAGATGCTCAACTCGTTCAGGCCACTGTACAAGTACGGGGATGGTCTCGCGTCGTAGTTATAACCTCGCTGACTCCCGCAGGTCCAACGTACCACCGACGCTATCCACTACAACTACCTCTTCGCCTAGCCAACCCCCTCCTGCTGACGCCCCCGATGTTTCCCAGTCGAGTACCAAAGCCCCGTCCTACCCATCCGCATCAACGTCCCTGTCGCCCTCTCAGCCGGTCACACTTACCTACCACCTCGTCACACCCCACTTGGCACTCGTCGCCTCGCTCCCCACGCCAGTATTCGAAATGAGGAGGGGCCTCGTAGAATGGAATGTGGTGTGGTTCAGGGAAGGTGTGAGAGAGATTTGGGAGGTTGAGAAGGAGCAGAGCGAGGGAGAGCTAGTTCCGTGACGGGATCGGGAGTGTTGCACATGCAACTTGGTGTGTCGAATATGAGTGACGTGCTTTACCAGGATCCATACCAAGCGGTACGTGAGCTTCCTCGTGATCGGAGTGCACCATCTAACCTGATCCAGGAGCGCAACAAAATGCATCAGCCGGGAGTCGAACCCGGAGCTAGGCCATGGGAAGACCCAATGTTACCGCTACACCACTAATGCATGTGTATAATATATCAGGCACGACACAGAGCAAGGTCATGCTTCCCCGTATGAAGGTAGATGGCATGATATGGAATGTAGAAACATCATTGAAATTTCTGTGATGAGCATTAGTGGTGTAGCGGTAACATTGGGTCTTCCCATGGCCTAGCTCCGGGTTCGACTCCCGGCTGATGCATTTTGTTGCGCCCTTGACCTAGCCGAACACCCTTTGTCAATGACATTGCAGTAAAAATAAGTCCTCAATGTCACCAACGAGTTACTGCATATACGTCCTTATCAAGGGGTATAAACACGTCCGCTGAATGAAATGTATCAAAAGGTCTAAATGGTATGCAAAATCCCTCGTCATCGTCATCCCAACGCAGTGGTCCATCGCGCGAGGGTACGGGAAACTGCCAGAGTTGCGAGCGACGCGTCCAGATGTGCATGTAACCAACAGAAGGATCAACGGAATGGCACAGTCGTCGAGAAATAGGTGGTTATAGGACGAGACGGGAAGGGTTCCGTGATCCATGAAGGAATAACAGAGTACAAGTCCAATTAGATACAAAGGAATCAATAGGGAATGCATAAATGGGGATACAGATGGGACGTTGAAGGCATGACTGCCATACACGGGTGGTTCACGAAAAACAGTCGGGAAGACTGATGTTCTTGAAGTTTTTGCTAGGCGACAGAGATCAGTAATCCACATAACGGGTAACGGTCATTAATGCAAGCTTACTTCGCATCGAATAAACCCCAGTAACCCTGTCAGCATCATGTGAGTAGTTGCAAACAACTGACTCGAAAAGAATTACCTCGACACCCCCATACTGGTCTCCCTAGAATAGGAATGAACATTTTCAAAGACAGGCCTCAAAAACGCGGATACACACCTGCCATGGTTGATCACAGAACTGGAACGCATGTTAGCGAGACTTCAAAAAAATCCAAGGTGTAAACTCACCTCAAAGAAAAAGTATTCCGTCCCGTTTGTAATTGCTAAATGGTAGTTAGGTACGACAAGGTACTCGATTCAAAAGTTGTGCGTGCCTTGACAAGCGAACGTGTCAACAAAATACTGAGAACACCTGAGCATGTCAACGGGTTTTCAAGGTCCAAGTAAACGTACCTGCAGATTAGCGACGGAAGCATTTGACGGGCCATCAGTAGGGTTGTAGTTGAGCGTCGACGTATTCTATACGAGAACGGATCAGCACGACTGGACGATAACTCTCGTGGTCGCATACCGTTGGCCAACCAGTCTCAGCAATGTACATATAAGGTGTATTGGAGAGCTGCGCAGCGGGTTGGACATTCGTTGTCTCAAAGAAATTCCAAGTCCATCCTGCGGCGGCCTCGATGCTCTGGTTTGCAAACCATGGATGGACATTTGACATGCCATACTTTACTACTTCCAGTACTTGCGTGTTGAAGTAACTGCCTGCGTCAGCAGTGCCGACAGGCAGATTTCCCAGACCCATTGACGACAGCATGCTTTGCGTGTCCTTAATCCACGAAATGAGTGTCTGGGCAGCTATGAGAGAACGTGAAGCACAGGTCAGAAAGGTTGTAAAAATAACATGCCTGCATCTCCAGCGGCACCGTTAGGGTCGGTTTGGCCGGCGGCAGTGACCGCACTGTATGCTCAGAATAAGCGACCGAACGGAGGTCAAGACAAGGACACCTACTCTAGGATGATTTCGTTACCAACAGTCACACCACCAACGTTGGCAGCGCCGAATTGCTGAAGTGCCGTTTGTATTTCCCCTTTTTGACGCTCATAGGCGGTTCCATTATCCGTCAACGAAGGGTAGTTGCCGAGCCACACGGTCATGTTGACCTTGGTTGCCTGAATGGCAGCAAGAACGAGGGAGGATTGGTTACAGTCTGCACCATATATACGAATGTTGGTCGTGATTTGAGACATGAGCTTGGAGAGTGTGAGATGGATGTCAAGAGATATGTCACGTCAAGTACCTGAATGTCCTCAATGACATCGTCTGCGAAAATATTGAGCATATACTGGTGGGGGATAAGATATACTCACCCAGGGTAACTCCACAGTCGGGTAGTTGTCCACCGAGGGGGGTATAGGCGATACCCCAGAAGGCGTGCTTGAGAGCAGGGTTTTTCTGGAAGTTGCTAGGATCGCTGGGGTTTGTGCCTGGAGGGGCACTGGTCGAGGCGGAGGAGCTGTTCTTCTTTGAGACCAAGACACCGGCGGTGACACCAGCGGCAATGAGAACGGCAAGTAGCAACACAGAGCCAATGACCTGTGAAATGGCCGTGAACGGGTGCCCGTCACGTGCACGTGGACAGACTGACGATGTACTTGGACCGTTTGTTGGACTTTTGTGTCTTCTCGAGCCAGTCGCTGTTGCGAGGCACGTCCAAGTTCTCGTACGGGTTTGTGGGCGGCATGTAGGGTGCTTCCGCAAATGCAGAGGGTTGTGCGTTTCTAAAATTTGGGTTGGACAGGTCCGCGGTGGAGTGGTATGGCGAAGGAGCGTGGTTGCCGGGCTGGCTCTGGACGGGGTGTTCAGCAGTCAACGGATGGTGGTAAAAAAGAGAGGCGAGATGCCAATGGTGAGTAACTAAATATGTATATATATGCATGTCTAAAGGGTACGTACGGGTTCGTCGTAGTAGTGTTGCATTTCTGGCGTGGATGCTGCTGGAACGTCGCGGTAGGAGTGGACTTGGCTCATCAAGTACGCGTCGCCGCGCTGCATTCTGCGAGGGAAAAGGGCGGGTGGGAGACGATCAGACACCTAATTCGGCCTCGATTCTTACCATGGCTAATTTTAACGCGCATATATTCGGTACAGTCATTTCTTTTACAAACTCCGCAGTTGCAATATCCCATTTGGGAATATTGCCGACATGTGACCTCGCAACGGGTGACTTTTACAGCGGCTGCCGGCAATGCCGTCCGTTTCGGCGCTCCCTGCCGAGTATAATACCACGCCGATCCTCTCCCCGGCATGCTCCTCTTGTTCGTCGCCGTTCGCGGCATCGTGCGTCGGTCCAGTCCGTGCTATGTGCTCATGTTCACACCCGGACTCAGCCCTTCTGGAAGGGGCGTATGCGGACGTTGTTTCCGCAACAGCCTTAGCCGCTGTCTTTCATCGTCGGTGACATTTCGTTGCGATGGTAGTGTTCGACTGCGGTTGAGAGAGGCTGGCGTTGGACTGCTCGGATTAGATGAAGGCCATTCCGCAACTGGGGCAAGCGTGGTCGATCCCTGTGATGTCTCTGTAGGATCAGCACTGGGATCTGTAGTGTGGCCAGGTGCCGTCAGTCATGGAAGCGAGACGATGCAAGATTTTGGAGCGGGAGCGCAACAGAAACCGGCGTTCAGCGACGTGGAAGGGTAACGCGCGCTGGCGCAGAGGAGGGTAACCCACCAGGAGGTTCGTGCGTTGTGCGTCGTCGCATGATCCGTCGTCTGTCCTTACCAACGAGCTTCCAGCCATTCGTAGATGGCCGTTCGTCGTCAGAGGTGAGTGCAAGCAAATCAGACTCATCCGGATCATGTGGATGAGGAGTGGAGCGATTTGGTGGACGCCAAGAGGAAGGGTCAGATCGTGGTGGGGGCGGTATGTCGAGTAAAAAGGAATCCTGATGATCAATGAGAAACTCGAGAACCTTTTGGCTGAGCTGATGCTCGTTTGGAGAAAGTTCGTGATCAGGATGAGAGATGAGACCAGGACGAAATATCACGGCAAGATCTAAAGTAGGGTGAGTCAGAGGAAGGAGTGAAAAGATGAGCACGCACTGGCAGGTGTCATGAGATTCTTGTCCGATTTGCGTGCAAAGACGGACAGGAGGTCAAGAACGTAGAGAAGTAGGTATTGGTTAGCTCTTGGCATGCGAGAGATCAAGTGTCGGTAGGTGGCAACGACCCTGTCATGGTTGAAGGGTTGCTTTGCTAATGACGGTCTCAGGGAAGTGGAGCAGAACAATGGAGGAGTGGTGCTAACCGAGTACGTCTCTAAACTAGAAAAGGAGATGAGGGATAGCGAAGGGGAAGATAATGCAAACACTCACGTCGTGATACATGTCATACGGGATCACTGGTTCCTGGAGAGAAATTAGCAAAGCGAGCAGACGTAAGACGGACGGAACTCACGGGCATCTGTGTAAGATATCGTCGAAACACGCTGGCGACATCATGGGTGGTGTAGTGTTCGCTTTTCCAATCGAGGGATTTTCCATACTGGGTGGGGCTGTGAATGGGGGAGAGGGGTCGAAGTGGGGGTACGCACGCGGGGCGGTGTCTCGAACGCAGCCTGGAGCTCGCGCATGCGTTTAGCAGAGCCGTTTACACGAAAAGTACCTTCGACCTCGGTGGCTATGGGGGATGAGTGAGGTGAAGAATCAAAAGGAGACAGTCAAGTACCGTTTTCTTTGAGGTAGAGACCACTGGACAGGGTGAGTAGGGCGGGGCGAGGAAAGTGAGAGGACGGACCACTTTGCGACGACGACAGGAATGTAGCCCCAGACGTAGAGATCGCCATTGGCATTTGCGGTGGATATTTGTACGCTAGCACGCCTGAGAGAGTCCTTGAGTGGTCTAGCAAAGACCGGATGGTCCACGGAAGACGCTTTGGAGAGTTGAGGAAGAGAAGGGTCGAGAAATGCAAACATACGCTGACTGTCTTGAGAAAACTTTCTGGGTTTTTGAACATGTGTAAATTGAGTCCACCATTTGAGAAGAGACGCTTTGGAGGGGGCGTTGTCGGGCACCATCGCGAGAGGAGAGGAGGAGCGGTAGTGTGGCAACACAGCCACCAGTGATTTTGGCTCTCTTCTTCCTCGACAAGATGATTCAAGAGTTGCTCGCATACGTCACTCGTCACTTTGCCCCACACTGGCTGACTGCCGCCGGTCTTGCCGCGTTCGGCTTCCTCCTCCGACGCATTCTCCGCACCCGCACGCCGCCCCTCGCACTCCCCGGCACCGACGAGTTCGACTTTGTCATCGTCGGTGGCGGTATGATCCCTCCTACTTTTTGTTTCTCCGCTCATGCCGCTCTCGGCTAGGCACGGCCGGCTGTGTCCTCGCTGCCCGGCTCTCTGAGCGCACGGACCTGCGCGTTCTCCTCATCGAGGCCGGTCAAAGGTCGGTTTCTTCTCTTCTCGACGACGACGACGCGACGTTCTCCACAGCGGCAAGGCCCTGTTCGAGAGCAGAACACCCTCTGCATTCGTCCGTCTCTTTGGTGGTCCGCACGACTACAACTTGCACACCGTCCCTCAGCAACATGCAGCCAACAGGAAGCGATTTTGGCCTCGTGGTATGTAATCTACACCCTCTTCTTGCTTTGCTCACCCTTGTCCAGCGCGTCTCCTCGGTGGATGTTCCTCTATGAACGCCCTCATGCATGTCTTGTCCCTTCTTTCGCCTTTCTTTTCTTACTTTGTAGTAGGGCTCATTACGGTGCACCCTCCGACTATGATGAGTTCGCTGCCATCGTCGATGATGACTCTTGGTCCTGGAAACACTTTGAAAGGTGCCTTGTATTTCTCTTCGCCGTCTTCATGTCCTCATCACTCGCAGGTACTTTCGCAAGTTTGAAAAATATGTCCCAGATTCACGATTCCCACACGTGGATCAATCCCTTCGAGGCTCGCATGGCCCTGTCGCGGTCGGTTATCGTGCCTATATTTGGCATGGTAGCCCCCTCTTCGTCCAGGCCAGCGTCAATGCAGGCATCCCATTCAGCCCCGACTTTACCACCTCCAACGGCACTCTTGGAACTAACAAGGTATATCCTCATTCCATCTAATACATGTCTTTGATCACGCCTCGTAGATCAGTCAGTACTGTTCGCGTTGTGTCCGCAGAGATCGCTCACACTTTTTCAGTGACTTATATCGACAGTTGCGGCCAGCGCGTATCTGCAGAAGTTGCATACCTTACCCCAGAGGTGCTTGCTAGACCCAATCTTCAAGTTGTCACTCTTGCGCGCGTTACAAAGATTGTATTCGACTCTTCCTTGGACATCCCGCGTGCCGTCGCGGTCGAGTTTGCCAACTCAAGCCAACCTGCATCTCGCTACCGTGCCACGGCCCGTAAGGAAGTGATCGTCTGGTATGTGCCCCGCCTACCCAGCTCAACTTGTCCCCTTAATACTCCTCAGTGGTGGTGCCGTTCACTCTCCCCAGATCCTCATGCTCTCTGGAGTCGGGCCCGCACCTGTCCTCGAGAAACACAGTATCCCTGTCGTCGTCGACTCTCCTGGTGTTGGTGCTAATCTTATCGACCACCCTGCGTTTCCCTTGCGCTTCAAAGACAAGCTTGGTGTTTCACTCAACTACACCAAGCCATACAACTTGGCCAGTACTTTCAAGCTCCTCAAAGCAGTTGCACAATATCGGCTGTCTGGAACAGGTCCACTCACTACGAATGTCAGCTCTCCTTACCTGTGTGTTTCGATTCGTTGTTGATTCTGCCTAGGTTGGGGAAGCAGTCGCATTCTTTCGAACGGACGATCAAAAACTGTTCCCTCCCTCGGAATACAAGAATGAGATTGAAGATGCCACCTCCGCCCCAAACGCACCCGACATTGAACTCATCCTTCTCCCTACCCTGGTCAAGCCGGTGGAAGCTGGATTGCATGCATACACAATCCTGACCACGCTCCTGCGGCAAGTAATCGTTCTTCTGGAATTGCCCAGTGCTGACACTGCCTTCAGCCCGACGAGTATTGGCAGTGTCCAAATCAACTCTGCCGACCCTTGGGACGACCCTGTCATTGATCCAAAGTCGGGCACCATTCCCTTTCTCTGATGCCCACTGCTCAAAACACCCATAGCTATCTTGCAACGCAGCATGACGTCGATGCGTTGGTTCGTGGAGCTCGTATGGCGCACAGGATTGCCCGTACTGCTCCACTAACCGACGTTACCGACACTGGTGATGCCCACCCGCTTCTAGACCCCTGCCTTGACCAGTTGAGCGACGAGGAACTCGGTGAACTCGTTCGGAACAAGATGGAAACGCTCTACCACCCGTTTGGAACGTGCAGCATGGGTAGAGCGGACAATCCAATGGCTGTTTTGGACACACAGTTGAGGGTCCGGGGCGCAGCTGGTTTGAGAGTTTGCGATGCGTCTGTGTTCCCCAAGCTGGTCTCTGGTCATACTGTCAGTGCAGTGTTATTGTGCTTGTACGGCGCTGATAATAGTTCCGATTAGACTGGGCCTGTCCTTGCCGCTGCGGAAAAGCTGGCAGATATCATCAAGGCAGAGTATGAAGTTGCCTGATATCCTTGACGCATGAAAATCTAGCCGTCCTATGTACACGCTT
The DNA here is from genome assembly GCA_038094075.1 of Xerocomus spinulosus. Classification (NCBI taxonomy): domain Eukaryota; kingdom Fungi; phylum Basidiomycota; class Agaricomycetes; order Boletales; family Boletaceae; genus Xerocomus; species Xerocomus spinulosus. The sequence goes on along the minus strand of JBBPTN010000004.1, from coordinate 108,182 downwards.
GCTTTTGAATGTCATTGTGGATCCTTGTTTCTTTGTAAAAATGGCCAGACGGCATCGCCTTTGGGTGCGCCAGTGACACCGAGCACGGCATATTGCCCACCCATACCAAGTGGATCCACGAGCCGATTGACGCCCTCTGCGATCGCCGTCTTCCTCTCGTGTGTGGGAGCGGCGTTGATGAGACGCTGAGCGCGCAGCTGGACACCTACTTCAGTGAGAAAGGTACCCTGCGAGAGTGTCCCATGGGATGTGACTGGGACGGGTCAGAACCACACAATACACGTCAAGAAATGCGCGCACCGCGATCCGAAAGCACCTCTTTTAGGAGCGCAAAGTCGACGTTGGCGGTTACGTCGCATTCGCCCGGCCGATGAAACACGTCGACGATGTCGTGTGCCTTGAACGCCTAGATGTTGCATAGTAGGTCAGCCAACCGTGTACGACGAGGGCACACACGCACGCGCAATGAGTTTCCGACGGCTTTCTCGGCACCGTAGTCGACGATGAGGGCGCACCCGCCGCTGTGGGTGCTGCTGCGAGGTGCAAGGGAGAGTAGCTCGGCGATTTGTCGAACGAGTTTGATGGTTGCACCAGAGACTTCGATACGTGTGCCGATGGGGAGTGTTGCGAAGCGCGGGGAGGCACGTCCGAGGAGCATCGACGAGGCGGTAGGTGTCGGGGAGAGTACACGAGTCCAGCGTGGCGAGAGTGGTTGGAGAGGTGATGGTGTCGTAGGGGTGAGGACAGGCGGGGGTGTGTAGGCGTAGCGCACACTTGGGTCATCGGCAGGTGCAATGAGAACCTCGTGCCATCCCTGGGCCGTTTTCTGCAGATCGGCGCGGTGTGAGTCGGTTTGGCTGTGTGCATAGGAGACGCACCTCGATGACGTGCACGGGAAGCGCGTCAAAGAACTCGTGAGCGACGAGCATGGTAAAGAGGTCGTCGCGGTGAGAGACTTGGTCGAGCGCGTCGTGCCATGAGAGCGAGGTGCCGTGTTCGAGCGCAGTGGAGAGGGTCGTGCGTTGGAGGGTGCGCATGGCAGGGCTCGTCTCGACGAGATGTACGCTGTCAAGCTTGCTGTGTACGGAAGGGAACTGACGCACGACCTGGCTGTTTGGGTGAGAGCGAGAACGAGCAAGAGTGAGGGCACGCACGCGTAGCATGTCGTTGAGGAGTGTACCACGTCCAGGACCGAGTTCGACTATCCGAAAGGGCTTTGAGCCTGCCGAGGACCATTGGGAGATGGACCAGAGGGCGATTGCCTAGCAAAATGAGTCGGTACAATGCGAATACAAGACGAGCATACCTCGCCAAAGACCTGGCTGATCTCTGGGTTCGTCACAAAGTCACCGCGTGCACCAAAGACGTGGTGAGCGGGGTTCATGTAGTAGCCATGGACAGGATGGCCAAGGGCGAGCTGCATGTATGTCGCAAACGAGAGCGGCCCTGTCGCCTGTGCTGGGTGAGTCAAATCAGCAAGGCAGTGAAGGACGTACTCTGACGCTGTCCAACATGACTTTTTCGATTTCGGTAGCGACATGGTGGAGCATTGTCAAGAGTGACTCGGCCGCGTCTTAATAAAATACTCTGATCTGACATCGACAACAACATCGACAGCGATGGCCACTCGTGCGTACAAGTCTCATCGACGGTCGATATTCCTAACAGCTACCAGGTATCCAGTTTGAAAACAGCAGCGATATCGGCGTATTCGCCAAACTCACCAACAGCTATTGCCTCGCAGCGATGCACACATCTGCCAACTTTTACTCTGCATTCGAGGCAGAACTCGCAGATGTCGTCCCCATCGTACATACGACCATCGCAGGGACGCGTATCATCGGTCGTCTGACTGCAGGTGAGTCCTTTTTTTGCTGCGTATTCATCAGCCAACCATCTGTACAGGAAACAGACATGGTCTGCTTGTCCCCTCGACGACCACAGATCAGGAATTGCAGCACCTCCGGAATTCCCTTCCAGATGCTGTCGGCATCCAGCGTGTCGAGGAGCGTCTCTCTGCGCTCGGCAATGTCATTGCCTGCAACGACTATGTCGCACTCGTCCACCCCGACGTTGATCGCGAGACAGAAGAGATCATCGCAGACGTCCTCAAGGTCGAAGTATTCCGACAGACCATTGCTGACAACGTCCTCGTTGGCAGTTACTGTGCCATCACCAACCAGGGTGGTCTCGTACACCCGAAAACGAGCATACAAGATCAAAACGAGCTAAGCAGTTTGTTGCAAGTACCCTTGGTGGTACGTCGTCGCGATCGTCTCGCGATTTATATCTAACAGACACCAAGGCGGGTACGGTCAATCGTGGCTCGGATGTCATTGGCGCTGGTCTCGTCGTCAATGATTGGTGTGCGTTCACTGGAATGGACACCACTGCGACAGAGATTAGCGTGATTGAAGCTGCCTTTAGTATGTCCTTGGTATAAATATGCCATCGCCATCTCATGCCTTTCTTCAGAGCTACAAGGACAGACATCCTCTGCAGTCATTGGTGAGATGCGCGACTCTCTCATCGACAACTGGGCATAGCATATCGTCTATCAAACATTTCTTGTTGCATCCATACCTAGACCTCTTGCACGCAGTCTTTGTATCCCTGTACGCATCCCGTTGTTGGAATAATAGATAGTGTTCAAAGGGTATCACAGAAAACCTCGACTCTTTACGATCCCCTTCCAGCTGTCGAGAATGTAGGACCCATACAACGACATCTCTCTCACCATCTTGTCTGCATCGTCTGAATGCTCGAGCAAATGGTCCAAGAAAGACACGGCCGTGTTGGGTGATGTGAGCTGGTGCAGTTCCGCAGCGAGGTAGATACCAGTCACGGTCGCACGTCGGGTGTACCACGCCATCTAGCAGAGCAAGTGCCATCAGCAGAACACCACCACCGCGACGACGACGCACCTCGTTGATGTGTGGTTCTGCAATCCAGCACGCCTGATCCGCGATGCGTGCAGCGTGTGCAATCACTGGCGATGGATCGAGTGGTACGAACCGCGACGACGTTGCGAGGAGCGCAAAAGCCTAGCATAGGTTGGATCATCCACGAGCAGTCAGACTGAGGACGCACGTCGGGGAGGTGTGTGAGCACTGAATCGTTCGTGCCCAGACGTGTGAGGAGGGCGTCGCGGATGGTCTGTGCGCTGTCTTGTTTCATGCGACCCCGCGCATCGTCCAGCCAGGCGTGGACGAGTGTTCGCCGTGCGTCGTCGCCGTGCCCAAAGAGCGCCGACACTGCGCTGTCGGGTAGTGGTTCTGCGTGTGGTCGTGGTAGATGGCAGACAGCGTTGGCGAGGGCTGTCCTCGTAAAGCCATGCTCAGCGACGAGGGGAATGGCGCGCTGCAAGAGGTTCGTCGTCGTCGCCATTTAAAGCAAGTGACCTCTTGACCGTTTACCATGTCCGACTGGGGTACTTTTTCTTTTTCTCCTCCTCCTCCATCGCTCACCGCCAACCAGACTCGGATGACCCACCAGCGACGAGCGCGCCCATCGCCAACGCACCCGTCAGAAAGAAGTGGGAGGGCGAGGACGCGGAGGAGTCTGAGCCCGCCGTGAGCGATGTCGTGCACAGTCAGATCAGATCACTGACACGACATCCAGAGCGACTGGGAGGCATCCTCTGAAGAAGAGGCGCAGACCAAGCCTACACCTGCACCTCTCCCACCAGCAAAGAAAAAGGGCACCCTCAAAGCCAAGCTAGCCGAAAAGGAGGCTGCCAAAGCTAACCGCGCAGCCCACAGCGACGACGACGACGACGAGTACGACGAAGACGCCGTCCTCGATCCCCGCGAAAAAGCCCGTCGAGACAAGGAGAGGGAAATCTCTGCTGATCTCGAGAATACCGCAACCTTGCTAGGCGCAGCTGGACTGGGAGGTGAGCGATCCCACATCGCGTACACTGTCGGTCGACGATCTCATCTGTCTCAGGCTCATCGTCCAAAGAACTCGATGCCATCCTGTCTGCCAATCCCCGCACCAAGGAGGACTTCCAAGCCTTGTCTGCTCAGATCATCGACATTGTTGTCAAACGACATCAGAACAAGCCTCTCTACCCGTCATTCGTCGAATATCACGTCCGACAACTGGCAGAACCTCTCAAGGACGTAGAGGTTCGCAAAGCAGCAAGTGGTCTCACCACACTAGCAAACGAGAAGCAAAAGGAGCAGCGAGAAAAGGCAAGCGGGAAGAAGAAACCAAAAGCTGCGGCCAAACCAACCTTGGGTGCCGCAAAAGCATCCAACAAGTATGTACTCGTCCCTGTCCATCTAAGCGATCTTATCGAAAACCAGATTTGACATCGAGGCTTATGATGAAGCTCTGGATGATTTTGGGAAAGATGCAGACGACTTCATGTAGAAATACCTCGCATATCGTGTTCAATAGTACGTCGCCTTTGATTTTTTTTGGGATGCTGTGAGTGTCTCAGGACCGGTCCTCTTCACCCCCACTGTCACTTTCATCATCGTTAACGAGGCCAACCAGTCCACCGCCGCTCTTTTCTTTTAGAACCTTGCCAGCTTCTAAAAGCTTTGACTCAAAGGCTTTCCGCACACCGAGGTTCGCACCCACGTCCCATATCTGCAGTCTCGCCTTTGATCCCGCAGCAGCAATTGTGAGTGGATCGTCCGGTGAGAAAACGGCAGAGAATACTTTGCCCTGTCACACCAGTGAGATGACCAGGAGAATGACACAGTCCTTCGCACGTACAATGTCTAGATCTCTCGACGCAACCATGCTTACCGATGGCTTACCACCCTCGGACTGGTCCACATTCCAGATTTTGACGACCTTGTCTGTGCCACCGGTCACGATACACCCTCGAAGAAGAGAACTCACGTCCAACGCGGACGTGGCGCCATCGTGTGCAGAGATCGTGAACCGCGAGGGCGACGCTGCCTTGAGATCCGTCGGTAGTGTCCGCGCATCGAAATTGAGCACGAGTCCGTTTTCTAGTGAGACCTAGCACGTCGTGAGCGATGCATCCATGTCCACAAAACACCTTACATAGAACGCATGTGACTCCCAAGGATCCCATCTGAGGGCCTCCACGTCCGCACCAAGTACCGCACCCACCCCCGTATCAGGAGTTCTCGAATCGAATACGCGAACCGTTCGATCATAACTACCAGACAACAACACGCTAGGTTCCTTTTCGTTCCACTGGACCGCTTGCACCTTGTCCTTGTGCACATTGAAACTCCGTATCGCGACGGCACTTTCACCACCGTCTGCATTCGCCGTTGGCGCACGACTGAGATCCCATAGCTTGACGGTCCGATCTGCGGATGCGGAGGCCAGCATCTGCCGATGTGCTTTGTTCCACGATAGGCCGAGCACTGCATCGACGTGATGCGCGTCCGACGTCGGCCTCGCCTTTATCTTTTTGCGCTTCTTCTTGCCAGTGCCAGCTGGGACGGGTACGTGCGCGGCCGTTTTATCGGGTCGTCCGAGGACCATGTCGGGGTACATGCTCTCGACCACGTCCAGCGACCATATCTCGATCTCAGGATCGAGGGTCCCAACAGCCACATAATTCCCCCATTTCGCTGGGCCGTCCGCGGACACGGAGGACGTGGACGCGGGCGGAAAGTCGAGCCACTCGAGGCAGAGCGGAAAGTTGGGCAACATCAAGTCGTGGTGCACGTACAGATTCTCTTGCGCCTCGTCGTAGACGTAGATCTCTAGCTGTGATATCTCGTCCTCGGTTTTTGCTGTGACGAGGAGGTTGTCCGTCGGTAGTATCTCCAACTCTTGGCGTTCATCTTCCTCCTCGTCCTATGCGGTATTCGAGCGATGACTCTGACGCGAGAGTATGGGACCAACCTCTTTTAGCGTGATGTATGGGTCGTCCGCGTTATCGCGGTAAAACGTCAACCCCTTGATATTCGTAAACGGACCGATCCCTATCAAAAAATGAGTCGACACACGCAGGCAGATCCTCTTGCACATACCCTGCTCGTCCACGTCGTCGTCATACTCGTCGAGATGGTACTCTGCCAAATCATCAGCCCCGACGGCAGTCGGTTTGCCGTTTACGCCCGTGTCCCCGCCATCCACAACCATCGCATCGTCCGCCTCGCTTCCTCAGTTGGTCGATAACCACAGACGCGTAAGCAGACAAGAGACTCACTCGATCCATTCTCCATGGCTGTCATCCGCGCTCTCCTCTGGATCGTCCGCTTCGTCTCCCTCGGCACCCTTTCCCATCTTTTGCGCTGCTGCATGCGCGCGTTCGAGTTCCTTGCGTGCATCCTCGAGCTCGATCCGCGCGAGTGTGCTCACGCGCTCTAGCTCGTTCTCATCCAGGACATACTTGCGTGGACATCGTGTAGCAACGCCTCGTTTGACCCTGTAAAATGTGGGATGGGTGATTCGAGGATCGAAATAGGCTTACCATGACACGCAAGAAATCAAGTTGCTCATCCAAAGCGTCGCAGTTCTACCTCGATATCCAGTTTTTCACTACTAGTCAAGTCACGTGACAAGGGAAGTGTATTAAGAAGATCGAAAATCTGAATAAGGATACAATAACGAGTAACACATCAATATCGTTATACCAAGCCCCCACCTCCCATGCGCACAGTGTCCCATATGGCCCTACCTACTTCGCTCCACAGCTTATGTAGGATGGATCCCCCGCGAGCATCAAACAATCGCCGCTTCACTTGATCTGCTGTGGATGGCGGACCCGAAGTTACTCGCGCGCGCCGCAATCGGAAAATAAACGATACGATCGGAAAGAGAAGGAGGATCAACGCCAGCGTGGTGAGACGATGATTGGTAAAGTATGCACGAATGAACTCCTTGATCAGTGCGAGGTTGCCCGATGACTGTCCCGTGGTCGCGACAACGGCATTTGGCAGACCCCGAGCGACGCTACCGCGCGAACTAGCACGCGGTGTGGACTGGGGATCTCCTGGGATTCGTCGAAAGGACGGTTTGGTCACGGTCACGTCCGAGGCAATAGAGCTCGATGATCCTGCGCGCTGCCTCTGCCCTAGTTTCGAGGGTCCGTTGACAGGAACCGCGGTACGGTTGGATATGGTTGAGAGAGACGAGGAAGAGGAAGAGGCAGACGGTGCTGGAGAGGGTAAACGAGGTGGCGCTGCGGGGGATGTCTGGATACCCTTCTGTTTGAAGGATGCTTCTAGGGCGGCTTGAAACTCCTATGGACGGATCACCATGAGGGGAAATTCACGTGTCGAACGACTCACCGCCCTTTTGGTTGGTAACAACTCGATCTCATAGGTCAGAAATTCCTTGGCATATTCCCATTCCTCCAGACGTGGCAATATGTGTAGACAGTATAGCTCGAGTACCTTTTCATATGCTTCTCCTGTGGATGGAATGAAGTCATATTGTCCACGGTTGGACAACCAGTCCTCTATTATCTCCCTGCCAACAGCTGGACAGCTGACTTGGATGCTGGAAGCAACATGTGTGATCAAGATTTGGTGTGGAAGAAATGCGGAGGTAGGCGTGCGCGGTAACGAGGAAGGTGTGAAGAGCGCAAGGGACCGTGCATGCGAAGTGGCCACAAACGATTGCGGAGATAGAAGTAATAGCTCGCGCAGTGCTGGTGGTAGTGTAGTACGGTCTGGCGGCGTAGTGTACACCGTTGACTCGAGTGTGATGCGGAGGATGTCCCACTTGCGACGGTGAACGTCGAATGCATCTGGTGCAGGTGCAGTGGGTGGGTGCAGCATTGTGAATGCAGAGGCAACCAGCGACGCCGTGAGGACGACATCGCGGTATAGAAATGCCTGGGCAGCCCTGTTATAGAGTGAGTGTAGCGTCGCCTCTGCTGACGACGAGGATGGGCCAGGAAGGGCGGTGTCAGGACTGGCTTTGAGAGGCAACAAGCCCTGCGCCATCGCCGTCGCCGTCGTCGTCGTGGTCGCTGTCGACATTCGTCCGAGTGTACGTCGAAGCAGTTGATTGTCTAGAGGGCAGCGGGACAAGGCTGGGATTTGCCGAGTTCCGTTTTCCGATCCGATGTTCGGCTCTTTCCGATGATCAGTTCGACCAGCAGACAGATCTGACCGAGGTTCAGAGTAAAAGACATTTAGATGTGCACTACAGACATGTAGAACCTCTACTCAGCCAGAATCATCTCTACTAGCATCCTTCCGAGTTCATGGGCACCAGCAGATGCGGTACCTCCATCAAGATGGACAAACCAGTCAAAACGAGACCTTCTGGCCACAGCAAAAGGCTCTGGATGTAAACACCCAAACGTCGCTCTAGAGGACGGGAACGCGGACAAGGATGCGGAAGAGCTTCACCAAGCCCGAACTTTTGTGTCCTCGAAATTGTTCGTTAAAGGGCGGCTCACACGGCAGCCGCGTCTATATAAGACTTTCTGTATCATTTGGTAAGCAGTTCTCACATAATCAGTCTATCCGGGCCGGATTGTTCTACTCATCCTTTGATCTGACGGTGTGGATTCAACGCGTCTGGGTGCTCATGTGAGGTCGTCACCAGTTTAGAATGCACATCGAACGTCATGGACATGAGGCGGTCTTTATCTCTGAGGTCGCAGTGAACATGTGTTTCATTGTTCTTCACCCGTTTCATCTCCCTTTCATTCACACTTGCTTCTACTCTTGGGGACTCTGTTTTTAGTAATACTACTCATCTACGCCTACAAGGATTCGTATATCACTTACCTTTCCATGTTATCGAACCAGTCGCCCACTCGTCCCACTTGCTGTGGTCATATGTCCAAAGGAAGCCGCGAACAACTATTGAACTCTATTGCTCTGTGGACATGATCAAAATGCAGAGTCCATTTAGCGAATCATCGGCGTAATACCTCCGAGGGCCGCAGGTACCTCGCTGTCTGTCTGACGCAGTCAACCAGCGCTTTGATAGGGCTCAAGGTATAAATACAGTCGATTCTCCCCTCCAAGCAGAACCACCAACCTTGTCATTTCAACCGCACCATGGGTCACTCGAGCGTTCATTTGTATCCCTTGCCATTCCCCAACGTGATCCAGCGGACACAGCTGGCCCCTTACTCGTCTCTTGCAAATGCCTTGGGCACAGACCCTGGGTATACCCATCGGCGGGAGCAGACCCCTCGGTCAGCGTGCGACGCAATCACTGACGCTCGGAGTATCTACCTGAGCGAGCCCCCCACCAGTAACCCCTCATATCCATACCCAGCAAGGAACGTCTTGAATCCTAGCACGTACCCTTCGAGAAAACAACGGCCACCGATGCCAAACAGAAGAAGTTCACGAAGCACAAGTGTCACATGGGACGAAAACGGCGATCAGAATGACCCCTCTGGGTACCTTTCACGCTATGACCGCCTGCCACAGCCTCGCGCAATAGAGACGGACAAACCTCACGGGTCACATGGCGGTGTCGAGTTACCAGCCGTCCGGTTTTTGCGAAGGGGGAACGAAGAACCATATTCAGTCCAGGACCTGTTGGCCATGGACACCATGCCAGACTTGGTAGCCGGAAATTTGCCTGTCTTCACTGAAAGGCCTGACCGTTGGATTAAAATCAAGTTGATCGTATGACCATCATCCCTTGACGCACTTTATACTCACCGAGTTTGAACAGTGGCCGGGATATTCGCGCTATCCGTTCGAGAAACGCATATCGATCAAACAAGGTGCCCCTTTGACGCCAGCCTTGTTGCTAATGGTACTCGCATACGATATGGAAAAATTCATCAAGTGGATTAATGTATGTTCCCCGATCCGGAGAAGTCGAATTTTTCCTGATTGCTCTTTCATTCCTGAAGAGCGAAGGTGCCATTGTCGAGTCTGGTCAGGAAAAGTGGGCAGTGACAGAGGGCGCTACAACACCATGGAAGAGTTACATCATCACTTCTTTGCAGCACCAAGCGGGTAGTATCTGGCAACCGGAGATTTATTGTCCAAGAGGATAAAGCCTCGTCTCAGCTGGCTGGGACAAAGCTTGTTTAAATATGTATTTGCGGAATCCGTTGTAAAGCAAGCACCTACATAATGTGTATACATCTGCTCTTTAAATATGAAAATATGAAAATTCTTGCTGACGTACTTGGATCAGAATATGTTCCTTTCTCCAGATTCTCATTAATTATTGCGGGTATCTTGATCACGAAGCCATGAAGTGAACGGGCCATTGCGGACTGGAAGTCACATTTCCACGACACCTGGAGAGGATGATTGATGCTCGATAGACACTTCTGCAGCGAGTCGCGAAATTTCGGAGAACGCCGCTTTCAGGGAATCCAAGTCTGGATCGAGGCTCTCGGCGCGCTTTTTTATCTTATATAGCCAGTCAGAATTGTATCAACAAAGGAAGAAAGCTGGTCATCCTACCGCTGAAATAGTGTCACTTGCTGCAATGAGCTCGTGATGATGATTGTATACAAGAGACTGTCGCTCGCTATCTAGTTCCCGTATCTCTGAGTGCGGTATCAGCATCTTGCCGCCATAAGGAAGAGGGCACACACCTGCGAGAAGCTCGTTCTCGCGCTTGAGTAGAGCGGGCAGAGAGGATGTCGTGATCAGTTGATCGTAGTAAGCCTTGGCATCGAAAGCAGGCGAATCTGTGCGATGGTGTCAATGACAGTCAGAGCAGACGAAGAGAAGACATTCCCATGTTCATTGGATCGTTGGTCTTTCCTGGAATCGGTGGTGGTGGTCCTACTCCAAGACCATAGTGTTTCCTCAACAAGTCCATTGCGCGTGTCTTTGTTGATGATCCTGGCGGCGTGAGGGTCCCCTGGGAGGGTGACTGGCCGAGTACAGAACTTGGTCTATGTGGGAAGGAATCTGGCGGGGTCATCGAGCGGAGTGGTGAGGACACCGTCCGCTGTGTCGACTGCCTCCGCTGCTGGACTGGCGAGGACATGCTAGAGGTGGCACGGTCACGTGCCCCCACGCGAAGCGATCGACACTGCACTTGGTCCTTACTCCACAACCACATTCACCTACACTACATGGCTATCGGCGATGGTAACTGGCTCGTTGCTGACAGCGAGGATGACGATTTATACTCAGAATTGCAACCAGCAAAGGATTTGGGTCGCTCTGCTGCGGTCAACCTGACCACTCCTGACAGTGAGTTCCAGTCGTATTGTGTTCACTCGGCTCACAACGATCTGCCAGCTTCTGTAATCCAGACGGCTGATTTTATTTCTGATCGACCACATACCCCCCAACGAGGTGTTCAGTCACCGCCAACGTTGGCTGACGAGTCCCTTTTCACTCCACCGCAAGGCAGGACAGATTCCACTATTAACCACTTCACGAGCGCACCGTCACCATCTGGCTCCCCAGTCGTTCTTCCTAGGCCACGGCCGAGACCACGAGTGGTGATAAAAAAACCTCCGGCCGATAACAGGGACGCTGCAAGCTCATTCTCTCACATTAGCGATCCTATCTCAACAAAACGAACAAATGATAGCATTCAACCTGCCACGGCTACGTCGTTTGGCTTCTCTGATCCAGTTGGTGATGCATTCTCTTCCTTTGACATCGCGGAGCGCGCCAAGATGCGTTCGAGGAAAAGGGCAGAGCCAGCCAAGAAAGCCATACCCCCACCCATTCAGATGGACGACGTTATCGAACTGACATCGGACGATGACGAGCTTGCTCTGAAACCCACGAAGCGTCAGAAGAAACAAGCAAATCCAAAGCCTAAAGCGCCGACAAAGCCGCGACCAAAACCCACATTGAGAGTTAAACGAGCGGCTGTTATCCCAAATAGCTCGCCGCTGGGTGAAACTATGGACCAGGGACTGCAAGCACCGCCTGCACAAGATGCTTTCTCTTCCCAACTGCCTGCGTCCACATTGCCTACCATTCCGCCATCAACGCCACCGCAGGCTCGTGAGCCTACCCCCTTATCTTCTCCCCTGGTGGCCACCAGAAAGCGCAAGAGAACCCGTCCCTCGATTGCTGAAGATGATGATGTAATGGATCTCATCGTTAACAACCCTGTTATAAGCTCTGCAGAACCTCCACCCTTCTTCGCTACCTCATCTTCGTTCCCCACAGATTCTGGAATCGAGATTCCTCCTGCAAAAGTACCCAGTAATCGGGGTAAAAAGAAACAGGTGTCCACCAAAGAAGGAGCGCAAGCCAAGACGCAGGGTAAGGGAAAGAAGGGAAAGAAGGGAGGGACGACCGGTGCCATTGCTAAACCGGTGGAAGAATGTGCAGGCATAGCCCAGGAGCCTTCTGCACCAGCTGTGTGCCAAAGCCCAAGCGGACGCCATTCTCCGGTGGCGGGAAACTCTTCTGCAACGAAGAAAACGTCGGTAAATCAATCTGTAGCGAGGAAGAGAAAGTCTAGAGCCGTTGATTCCTGCGAGGAAGATGATGAACTAGTCTTTTCGTTGCACCCAAACACCTCGGTAAATCAATCTGTGATGAAGAAGGGGAAGACTAGGGGAATTGATGCTCGCGACGAAGAGGATGAATTAATCCTTTCATTTCACCCAAACGCGGCTCGTATGCTACCTGCAAATGAAGATGGCCAAAAAGTCAAGGTACGGGCGCCATCTTCTCTGAAACTAACTCCTTATGCATGTGTTCTAGGAAAACGTGCGGCCCGACGAACTTAGCCCTCCGAAAGGAGATCCATCGGAGCGCACTCCAACCACCCCTGGTCTCCAACTTCGTGGTTCTGCAGCCAAAGCCAAACTGACCCCCATGTCTGAACTTATTCGGCGAGTGAATTCGCAGCCAAGTTCACCTTTTCCTAGTGCGACACGAACATATTCACCTTTTCTGAAATCTTCTCGAACAATGTTGGCGAGGATTGCCCCACTTCACCCGAATCGACGGACTCCACCGCCTCCACCGCCTCGCCCTCCTCCTCCAAAGAAGAGCAAGAAGCAGATCGAACTGGAAGAGAGGATTGAGGAAGAGTTGGAGGAGACAGTCGACGGATGGTCTTGCCTTACGGATGAAGAAAGAAAGGCCCTACGGAAGGCAAGGATTGATGCTGAATTGGGCTACGAATAGTCAAGAAACTGTCGCTCTGTCCTGCTCGCACATACATTCTGGATATCGTCGGGGTTGGCCTGCACCGTTGCTTGTTTGCGACAACTCTCACTCACGACGTCAACGCAAAGCTCTCGCTCGGTGTCCAATTTGAATACCTAAACTACCCATACAGACTTTTTCGCGGCTTTTCCGATATTAATCATGTTGTAGCATAGACGATGTGAGTCCGAGACAATTGCTCGTCGCTGATGACCATGGCAGGCTATCTTCACGAACAAGCGTTGGCGATGAGTTTGAAGATTCTCCTCTTGCACTCCTTCACATTTGGATCGTCGAGCTCCACAAACTTGGGCATGGCTTCCATCAGCCTCTCCTCCGGAAAATTAAGCACCACTCCTTGTGCTGCATCCTCACATGTTCTCCTCCACTCGGAACCGCTGATGTCTGTTTCCCCCATCTGCGTTGCCACTACTGCAACCTTCAGCTTCTCTTTGCCGAACGTGGCGTAAATCAAGTTGTAGATCTTCCAGTGGACAGGGACCCTGATTTTCTTCGCATCGATGCATAGGAGAACGAGATTGAATCTGGGTCTGTTGCCGCGCAGGAGTTCCTTCAGCTCACGTTCGGCATCAGGTATGATCCTGAAGAATTTGAGCAAGCGCGACGGTACGGCTTCCGACGCCTCGTTGAGCCCTCTTGTATCCCACAGACAGTATCTGGTGCCTCCTTCGACCATCTCGTATTTCGTGGCTCGGGTCGTGCACGGCCTCACGTCGCTGTTTGCTTCAGCAACTGGCTCGCCCTTGAGCACATTTACTAGAGTGCTCTTTCCAACCCCGGTTATGCCGACGAGCGCAATATGCCTAGTGTGCTGATCGGAATCCTTTGTACGTACTTGATCAATATCTGCGAACGCGAGGATGGTTGTAAAACTGACCGACATGATATCCCGGCTTTGACTCCAGCACATGAGTGACGAGCGATGGGTTTGAACTGGGGACACACGCTGTTCGGCAGAGGCGTGATCATATATCCACTGTGGCCATGTGGAGTCCAGCAGGTCGTCACTCGTGCCACGCCTCGCTGCAGCCGGGCTGGAGCTAGCCAATAACTTTCTCATTTACCACGATCATATTTACTGAATTGTACAAAAAGACATTGTAACAAACTTAATGGTCTTATGAACAAAGTAAATCCAGTGGGTAAAAGCGTCCAGGCTTAAGCCCAACCAGACAATCGAAAGATGAGGTTCCTGAGCGCGAGGGAATCTTCCGTGTACTCTGAGGAAGATGTATCTCGATACCTCCGCACCATCAGCAAAAGATTATTGTCGACACCGACTCCCAGACCCAGCAACGCAAGCTGATCCTTGCACCTCTTCTCCCACTCCTTTGCGAAGCCTGGGGTCATTTGGGTGATCACAACCACTGGCTTGACTCTCCTATTGCAATACTCGACGTAAACTTTGCGAAAATGTTGCCAGTGGATGGGGACATCTATCTTTGAGGCGTGGATACACCACATCAGTATGACGATGGGAGGCGATCGCGATAGTTCTCCTTCGCTCAGAACACGTTTCCGACAGATGTTTTTGAGATCGCGCTCGCTCTGGCGTCTAGAGAACCCCAAGCCTTGCTGACGAAGCCAATTGGCCGCTGTGTCCATGAGGTTTGGGTGGTCGACCGCTTCGTCGAGGCCGCGTGTATCCCAGAGGTTGCACTGCAAGGTCGTCCCGTCGACCTCCAGCGGTGCTGAATGCACAGTCGTCTCGATGGGGCAGGGTCTGACATCGTTGGATACTTTGGCTGCCTGTGTTGAGCCGTCAGCAGCACCAATGATCATGTTGATCAGCGTGCTTCTTCCGACGCCGGTCTGGCCAGCCAGGAGAATATCAACAGTGTTGTGTCCACCTTTGCCCATGATGGTCTACGACGGATGTCATGTTGGCTTGACTGAGGGCCAAGGAAGCTGGTACTTACACTGAATACAAAACGGAGTCGTCGTCAGGTGAAAGGGCATCATGGGTGCTTTGTAACCTCTGTAACACGAGGCAGATTGCCTCCGGAGTAGATATGTCTCTGCTGATGAGAACGGTTCTTCAACGTCAACCTGCATCATAATCCGTCCAATGTCAGTCGGGCTTGAGGGGTACTACCAACAAGATTGGAGGAACCGTCAGAGTTTGCGATGGTCTTGCGTTGAACAAACGTCTAGTACAGGCTCAGCCTAAAGTTGGCAATGGAAGTTCACCAGGAGGCGCTGCCTCCGTTTATCAATTGCGCATCCTCCCTGTGCTTAGCGTGTTCAAGGTATTTCATCCTTTTGAGTCACCAGACCTCTTTTCTTTTGCAAGATTCGACGTATACCCCGACACGCTGTGTCTTACACACAGATCTTCAATTGTCACGCAAAGATTTCTGTAGTCCATGGTCCGCCTTTGTTAACGCTATCGTATCCTATGGGGCGTGTCCAACTGCACCCGGCGCAGACATTGCATCGTTCCGAGAGGGACGGTTCATGAAGGCAAGTCTTTCAGGGCTGGAAGCTAGGTAGCTGAATGAGCATGAGCAGGGGCTATGTAGTACACGCCGTGCCTACGGTCCAGCATGAATGTACTTGTCAGCTGTAGAACGTTGCCCCAACCAGCCCACCGCCGCTCCAAGGTGCGATCATCACTGACGTCTTGTGTATGATTTCTAGTAGGCTTGAATAAATAGTACTTGAAAAAAAAAACGGACTACGAGTACTAATCACATAGCCAGCTACCTAGACGTGGTGGAGGACCCGAAATGCTAGGTACGTAGTCATTGATCAATGTCAGTTGACTGGTCTCATGAGCTGTGAAATGAGGTCTCTAACAGCATCACTGTCTTCTGTGTACTCGTTGCAAGACATACTTCGATGCTCCCTTACCCTCAACAGGAGAACATCTGGATTCTCAGATTCTGCCCCAAAGCCCACTCGCTCGAGCTGAGCCTTACACCTTGGCTCCCACGCGGTCATCCTTGGAGACATCCGGGTGATCACTACCACGGGTATGGCCTTTCTTTCGCAATAGTCCACATACACCTTCCGAAACTGTTCCCAATGAAACTGCACATCGATTTTTGTGGCGTGAATGCACCACATAAGGATTGGCCTCGCGGTCCTGGTCCGGTTTCGGAGGGTTTCTCTCAACTCGCGCTCTTGTTGGGATGCCAGCTGGCGGATCCGGTCCATAATCCTGGCCATGAACCGTCGGTCATGGTTGTCTGCTGCTTCATCAAGGCCACGCGTGTCCCAGAGTTGACAATGCAACCCGGGTCCGAGTTGCATTGGATAAGGGATGGTGTGTACTGTGCACGGACGGGCGTCGTTGGATACCACGGCTACGCTCTCACGTCTGATCATGTTGATAAGAGAACTTTTGCCGACGCCCGTCTGGCCAACGAAAAGGACGTCGATTTCGACGTTGGGCTGAAAACAAGGACAATATTTTACGAGGCCTTCAGGTGACGGCTTGATCAGCAACTTACCTCCGCCATAGCGATTGTTGTCAATGTAATTTCTGGATACTGAGTAGTGTGGATTGGTACGTTTAATGTGGTAAAGGGTGTGCGAGCACAAACGCTGTAACAAGAGCCACGAGAACAGCTTGCTGGTCATGCACGAGGCAGATCTATATCAGTGGCCATCATGACTGACCTGCTGCGTTGTGATGCGAACACGATGTTGGTGCGTGGCCGCTCGATACTTGTGTGCGTTTCTTGGAGCTTGTGCTTGTAACAAGCCCGTGTCTTTTTTCTGTCCTCATCTAGGTCTTGTTGGTGTACACGGCCTATCCAACTATCTTATCGCGTCGGACAACCAACTGTAAGCAGACTGTACAGGTAGTGTACCGGAGGATTAACCACTGAACGAGGTCGCAAGAATCAAAGCCAAATGTTGACTGATCTCGATGATCCACTCTGAGGGACTCGCGATCTTCCTCATACTTGATATCGCGATGAATGCGTATAAGAATGTCATGCATCTTTGGACGTCCGTTTTACGCGTCTGAAACTTTCATTGATCGTATCTACAAACATCTGGTACTGCCAGGAGTGAGGAAGGGCGGGTAAAATCACAACTCAAGTACTCACCTCTGCCATTGTGCACGCTATTCAGGTATCTGGCCAAGTCAGTCATGCGCAAAGTCTCATAGACATTGCCCGCGAGTGATTTCGAGGTCGTCAGCTAAGGCGGTATCCCAGAACGCCATGGGTGGCTATGCTGTAGGCTATTCAACGTGTCCGCTACTCGACCTGTTGAACATCTCAACTCCAAACGCATTTCGACCCAAAAAATGGCTCTGACATACCTTTCGAGTGCTCTTGACACTCTAAAGGACCAAGCCAAGGATGCCATATGGGCACTTTCCTCGTGTCTTTGCCAGCAGGCCGCCAAGATCAAAATTAATGGTCGAACATGTCAGTACTCGCCGTCACGCTGTTAGAAATGTGCTTTGAATCTCATCCATCACTCTGCGCTATTGTGGTCACTCTGACAGTCAATATCATCAAAGTCCTCGGTGAAGGTGGATTCTCTTTCGTTTACCTCGCCCAGGACGAAACCAGTGGAGTAAGCGATTGGTCGTACACACTCTCGTTCTCTTGACGTGCCTCTGCGCAGAGGCAATTTGCTCTCAAGAAAATAAGATGTCCCACTGGTTCAGATGGTGTAAAGGAGGCCATGCGGGAGGTCGAAGCATACCGGCGTTTCAAGTGAGTACTCGTGTCGTTTGAACATAACCCTTCACATTTACGTGACCCCAGACATCCAAACATCATACGAATACTGGTGAGCTTTTGTCCAATGTCATTGCCAGGGTTTCATGTGTTGAACCCTATCAGGACTCTGCCGTTGTCCAAGATCCCGAAGGTGAAGGCCAGATCGTATACCTCTTTCTGCCACTGTACAAGGTTCGTCCGCGTTGGATTTCTCCTTCTCTTTTCTGATTCTCAGTAGCGTGGAAACGTTCAAGACGCGATTAACGCGAACATTGTAAACGGAAAACACTTTTCAGAAAGGGATATCGTCCGCATCTTCAAGGGTACATGTGAGGCCGTTCGTGCCTTGCACGATTACCGTGCGACGTCTGGCCCTCAAGCACAACCCCACCCATCATCTTCTCGGCATTCTGGGCCCTCCACTTCGCATCTGAACGATCACCACTCTGATGATGAGGAAGGCGATGAGTTTCTACCACATCCTGAAGGAAACGGGGACTCATCTGTTAATGTACCCCTGGTGAAGAAGCGCCGAGTGGATATGGAAGACGACGTATTTGGCGATGATGAAGATGAAGATTCCAAGCTTCCAGACCCGCAGAATGGTACTCCAGAGCCCGGGAAAAACGAGCATATACCATATGCTCACAGGGATATTAAACCTGGGTACGCCTTCTAATATTGCCGTCAAGTTTCTGACAGTCGAGAACTCTGGGATCAGGAACGTCATGATTGCGGACGACGGCATGACGCCGATACTCATGGACTTTGGTAGTGCCATGAGAGCTAGAATTCGTATAGAAACCAGATCTCAAGCGCTACTACAGCAGGTAAAACGCCTATCTGATTCTACTGAAGATTCTTATCGCTGGCGCTGTAGGATATTGCGGCAGAACAGAGTACGATGGCTTACAGAGCACCGGAACTCTTCGACGTCAAAACGGGCATAACCCTGGACGAAAAAGTTGACATCTGGGTGGGGTTCTTTCTATTGCATATCCCATAATGTGCTCATTTCACCAGTCACTTGGCTGTACATTGTTCGCGATGGCGTACTCACATTCTCCATTTGAGAACCCCCAAACGACGGAACAGGGTGGATCTATCGCCATGGCTGTTCTGAATGCACAATACAAACATCCAAGTTCAGCCTATTCTCAAGGGTTGAAGGACCTGATCGATAGTATGCTGAAGGTGAATCCTAAAGAACGACCCAGCATTCATCAGGTATGTACTAAATACATCGATTGATTTGATGAGCTCGAATGAATGTCTTTGTAGGTCATCACGTCAACCGATAGGGTATTGCAATCTTTGATGTAGACCGAGTTACTATCTAGTCGACTTCCCTATTTTTCAACAGTGGAATTTATTACAGGCGTCATCTATCAGATACAAATACCTCGCAAGTTGGACACCCACTATATTATGACGACTTGTTGGTTTTCGTTGTGCTTTCGGGCCTAGACTTATGGACGGACTTTTTAGCATGACTTGAAGCCTTTGTATGTGAACTTGATTTTGCAGACGAGTCTCGGGGCCCCATGACTATGCTGGGAGAAGCATCACTCTCGGGCTTTTTCTTCTTTCGAGTCTTGCGTGGCTGAGTTTGTGAATCTGGCGAGCTCCTCAAGTTCATGGCAGACGGAGGGGCAGGTCCAACTTCGTCAACCTTTGAAAGCTTCTTCATTCCCTTTTTCTCCATAACCTTTGCCTTCCGTTCTTTGTGACGTTTCCTCTTTTCGTGTATACTTGCTTGCTTGGCTTGCTGTGATGTACTCTGTCAGTGTTTCGCATACGCAAAGAATGGACTTCTTACACGTTTCAATGCTCGCTTTGAGGGCTCCTGCGGCTCAAGTCCTTGTACATGCGTCGTGGAATAGATTGATCTGATGAGCTCCCAGGCATTACGGCGGGGATCTACACCAGCGGAAAGCAGTTTAAAGTGCTGCAGCCGCCGCTTGTGCGCCTGCGTGAATCAGGAGTCAGTAATAAAAAATGATCACATCATCCACAGAAACCTACACACATTTGCATTTTTATGTGCGGCAGCCATTCCTGTATTCTTTATGAGCCTTCCCTTGCAAAACACGCACCCATAAACTGTGGGTTCGAAAGAAATGAGGTAGATTGGGTCCTTGAGGGCCTCAGCAATCGACACTGGAGGGTCCTCATCGAGACCCTTGTCCTCCTCGACGTCCAAGTCATCCGATTGCACACTTGAGCTCGTATCAGAGTCTGTGTCTTGATCCGATCCTAATTCCTCGTCTTCTTCCTGCCTCTTGCGTTTTCTCTCTACCCGTTTGAACATCAAGTGTCACAGAAGGTGCATAGCCACTTGTCTTGCATTTTCTTCCGTTCATGCAACGGGGACTACTGGGATTTGGAGACATCAAACGGGGCCATATCCTCAAAAAATGTCTTCGTCAACAGACAAGAACTGTCTCGTATTCATCTCAAAAGCCGAATAGTAGCCTTTCTCAAGAACCTGACGAGGTGAAGCATATCACAAAAGTAACGGAACAGCTTCTCAATGCTGCTTCTCGGTCTCGAGTAATACCTGCATCTGGATGGAAACACAAAAGGTCTCTGAGAGGAGAAGAGAAGCGGCTCGAGAAAGACGTCCGAGTTGGAGGTTCCCGCAGACCGCCAACAAAACAACTGGCTGCATGGCAAGAAGCGGCGGTAGACACTGTCCTGGACACAGACGAACCCGACGAGTGCCAACCAAGCGATATTCCGACCGTTGGCACATATGTCGACATTCGTAGGCAAGTAACGAGTCTAATTCTGTACACGCCTTTCACTAATCGTCTCTAGAGGTCTGACCTCGGCATCGGGAATCGTCCTGGGTCAAGCTTTGGTCGATAATCGCAGCTATATCCTCTCTCTTTCCCTCTCCGGAGACGTACTCACACACTTTGTCGCTGACATCTACTTCCAAATCCCCCAAATGGTCCCCCGTGACCTCGCCGAAAGGGCTGGTACCTCCCTATCACCCACTAAGAGGACGGAAATCGGCGCGCGTGTGGAGATTTTGAGGCGACTTCGGGAACTCGAGCATCGAGTCGCTCAGTCCTACTGTGCCATTGGCAGTAGGAATATCAACCTTTACCCTCTTGTCAGGTCTCCAGATTCCAACGAATGGTCGACCGTCTCGGTTCCCCAAGCCGCAAGCCTCATATCTGACCCGCAGAACATGGACTATTATAACCTACTAGCGACGCATCGTTACCTGATGAACCATACACTCGAGTTTGTCCCGCAATTCACTTCCCATCGTACGGTCCAGGTATGGTCTGTCCGCCCGCAATTCCACGTAAACACACTGGTTGCTGTCAGAGACCTGATCCACCAGTCGAGTCCCGCCATTGATTCATTTGTGTCCAAAGCCCGCGCCATCATGGCCGCCAATAGGAAACGCCGCATAGAGTCTTGGAACGAGCCCCCCACTCAGGAGTTGAATACGGATTTCCGGTATACGCAAGAGGATCGTTTAATCATCAATGTGCTGCACCAGTCTCTTTGTCGTCGTCGCCACATTCGCGCCGACCCTTATTCCCTCGTCGTAACCACTATCCTCAAGAAATTGGAAGTTGCAGAAGTAATTGATATTACTGTTCTTCATCAAGTTTTGGTCGACTTAGGTCATCTAGCGCCATGGGATGACCTGGTATCAAGGTGGTCGGAGCTTAACCTAGATCACGCACCAGAAGAGACGTCAGCAAAGGTCATTGCTGAGGATCGGATAGTCCAGAGGAACATGGTCAAGATGACCGAGGCTAGTTTGCAAGACAACACTCCTCTCGGTCCTGAAGATCTTTATTTGCGCGATCCGGTTGAGCATCTGCGGCATGACTTTGGTGATTTACCTGTCTATGTTGTCGACGATGTCGGTGCTGAAGAGCTAGACGATGGTTTATCGATCGAGACCATCCCATCCGAACCTGGTGCGGTATGGATACACGTCCACGTTGCAGATCCAACAGCCGTGATACCACCCACACATGTCTTCGCACAAGAGGCACGCAAAATGGGTTTCACAGCATATTTCGCTCATCGGACATGGCCTATGCTCCCAAAGTCTTTGACACTGTCACGTATGAGCCTAGGCGCAAGCACGCGCTCCGGGCACCTGGAGCGTACGCTCACCTTTAGCTTCAAACTTGATGCGACCGGAAACATGATGGACTATCAGGTTCAAGCGGCGTTCGTTCGCAACATCGTCATAGTGGACTATGATAGTGTGGATCACCTGCTCGGGTTAGTCAGGAACTATGAATCTTTCCGTCCCTTTGAACCTCCGGACCAGTCCCCCACTCCTCCATCAGCGAGCCTGAGTGTTGGGCACATTAATAATCTGCGCCTCCTCGCAGAGGCAATTTCACGACACAGGCAACTCAGTCTGGCCTCTAGCAAATATTTCAACACCTGTCTTACGAAGGCCAGAATCACAATCAACCCGAAACCTTTGATTGGTACCCCCCTAGACTGTCCTGATCCCTTCCGATTCCGTGGTTTCCCTTCCTTGGCATATGAGGTCGTTGGGCAGCAAATGCAAAGCTCTGGTACCCGGATGATCGTGTCAGAATGCATGAAAGCTGCTTGTCGCGTGGCTTCTCGTTGGTCTTCCGAAAATGGCGTCCCGATGCTGAGAAGAATGTCCAAGCCACCTGTGTGTCTTGGGGACCCCCAAGCTGTCCTGAAGCTCCTGGAAATGCGGGATTCGGACGGCTTCGTGGACTTTTACGATGTACAAAAGTCTCAATTGTTTATTCCCCCAGTTGAGCACGTACTTGAGCCTGCGCTTCATTGGAGTATGGGCGTTCCAGATCATGAAGGCTATATCCGTGTCACGTCTCCTCTGCGGCGATACAACGATCTCGTTGCGCACTGGCAGATCAAGCACGCGCTAATAAATCCTGGGACAAACACGCCGCTGTTCTCACCGGCATGGCTGGAGGAGTATGCACCTGAAATCAAGAGAAAGGAAAAGGAATTCAAGCGGGCAGAGAACCAGCATGTCGACTTTTGGTCCCACTTGTATATCAAACGCTTCTTGGAAGACCCCTACCAAACGACCGATCGCCACAATCCTTTAAGATATCTGAAAGCCACTGTTTCTGGCGTGCGTCTCGACGGAACTGGAACTGCCAGCTCATTTGCCTGTCACATACCTACGCTTGGGGTGTCTGGATCATTGCCTGCAACGTCGGACAGGGCGTTGGCGGTTGGCGAGGTTGTCAAGGTTGGGATAGAGGGTATTCAACTAGGTCCACAACCACACATAACCCTATCATTTAGAGAGAGCTGACCGTGTTTTGTGGTCTGATGATGTTGGCTTTTTTAGAGTGGTCTGATTTCCGTTTAGCCGCTGACTAAGCAATAAAGAACGAATAATTAATAGCCAGTCTTGCGACTTTTTGCTTTCGTCCTCAAATGTCGGTCAACAGTACGCTGCCTGTCGCGGGCTACGTGACCACCGTGCTGGGTGCCACACAAGACTACATTCTAACCTCGCCAGGACGCGCTGTTCTTCTTGCGGTCATCTGTTCACCCATCCTTGCCATTATCTTGAATGTTCTAAGGCAGCTGGTATGCATTCTCTAGTGCATGCCAAACGAGACTGAAAAGTTTCCAGGTTCTTCCCCGTGACCCCTCGTTGCCTCCTGAAGTGTTTCACATTGTGCCCATCTTTGGCTCTGCAATTGCGTATGGCAATGATCCATTGAACTTCTTTGCACGTTGCAAAGCAAAGGTACGCCGTGACACGCTCTCGTTGGCTCTCTGTTCAGTCACGTTATCTTTTCCAGCACGGGAACGTCTTCACGTTTGTTTTGTTGGGTCGCAAAGTCACTGTCGCGCTCGGTGCCAAGGGCAACAACTTTGTTCTCGGTGGTAAATCTACGGCCTTTTCAGCAGAGGATGCTTACAAGGTGAGCCAGTACCTGTGTGCCTCTTCATTGGCTTACTGTGCATTAGCATCTCACAACACCGGTGTTTGGTAAAGATGTCGTCTATGACGTTCCCAACGAACTATTCATGGAGCAGAAAAAATTTGTCAAAGTCGGTCTTTCGACTGAAAACTTCCGCGCCTACGTTGGTATGATTGAAGACGAGGTCAAAAACTTCATGAGTACAGATTCGTCATTCTCGATCTTCCAAACGGACGACATAAACGAATGGGGACGTTTCGATGCCACAGATATCATGGCGCAAATCACGATTCTTACTGCCTCACGGACACTCCAAGGTAGCGAGGTTCGCGCAAACTTGGACAAGTCGTTTTCAGATCTGTTCCATGATTTGGACGGTGGGTTCACGCCGCTGAACTTCCTCTTCCCCAACCTTCCCTTGGAGAGTTACCGCAAGCGTGATGAGGCTCACAAGAAAATGAGTGCATTCTATGTCGACATCATTCAAAGACGGAGAGAGATTGGTGACGTGAGTCGGGTTCTGAGCGTGTCCTATTTTGCATTTATGTGTGAGACAGGATGCGCAAGACTTGATTTCTGCGCTCATTTCCCAAAAGTATCGGGATGGTAGAGAGCTTCCGAACCACGAGATCGCCCACATCTTGATTGCTGTTCTCATGGCGGGTCAACACACTAGTTCAGCTACTGGCTCTTGGACTCTTCTTCACCTTGCGAATGATCAGGGAGTACAGTAGGTACACTCACTTCTTCCAAAGCTTTTTTTATATCGCTCTTTGCAGAGAGGCGCTTTACCAAGAGCAAGTAAAACATTTCGGTAATCCTGATGGTACATTCAGGAGTATGACCTATGAGGAACTCCGTGAATTGCCTGTTTTGGACTCAGTTATCCGGGAAACCCTCCGCGTTCATCCACCAATTCACAGTATTATGCGCTACGTTCGTTCGGATGTTCCTGTTCCTCCAACCCTCGCTGCACCCTCGAAAGACGGTACCTATGTTGTTCCCCGTGGTCACTATGTTCTTGCTTCTCCATCCGTCAGCCAGGTTGACCCGCAGATATGGTACAATGCGAAAGCTTGGGACCCAACTCGGTGGAGTGACCCCGAGGGTGTTGCGGCTCAGGCGTTCAATGCGTACTCGGATGAAAATGGCGAGAAGATTGATTTTGGATTCGGTGCTGTGAGCAAGGGTACAGACAGTCCTTACCAACCATTTGGAGCTGGTCGGCATCGATGCATTGGCGAGCAAGTAAGTTTGGAACATCCTTTTTGCTGAATATCGGCTTAGTCTCCTTTGCCAAGTTCGCATACTTGCAGCTGGGAACTGTTATTGCGACTCTTTTGCGCCATGTAGAGATCCGGCTAGATCAACCACTCCCTGAGCATAACTATCATGTATGCATGCCTCTACTCTCTGTCCTATCATTCGCTCAGCTTTTCCCCATCCAGACCATGATCACGATGCCCAAGCTACCGCGGAATATTTGTTATAGACGTCGGGCTTTTGATTAATTATAGTCTTGTCCGTTAGTATACCTCGCTTAATATGACGAAATGCTAGTCACATGATCTGAAGTCACTTGGCTTGAAGAACGCCAACTCTGCAGCAACATGGCCTCGATGTTCCCCGTCGTCTTCCTTCTTGTCATTGTCCTGGGATTGATGGCTTGCGGCTACTTGTTCGTCCCAAAAGGTCCCCAACAAACGTGAGTAAAAGTTTCTCAAGTCACGCATATTCAGCGAGTGAGCTACGGCCAAACCAGAACTATTCGGACCGCCATTTTGCTTACGCTTACATCTTGCTACCTCATGTGGGCGATCACCTACATGGCTCAGTTGCATCCTCTCATCGGTCAGTATACATTGTCTTCGTATTTGACCGCCAAACTTACTATGGTGCATGTGCAGCGCCATATAAGCCTGCATTGGAGGTCTGACGGGTACGGACACGCGATGACTGCTCATAGCATTAATACTGGTTAGTGATATACTTGTCTCGCCGACTCGTTCTGACATGCCCCTGCTCTGCTAGATGTATACGACGTAGATATTATACAATCCGGACTCTTCTGTCCACCGAGTTGATAGGTCTCATGACTCTCCTTCCCACTCTGCGGGGATGGCGCCTTCCCAGTGCCCGTTCCAATCTCCACCCCAGCTAGTGTCTTCAGATTTCCAAGTATTACCACAGGTCACCCCCATGTGTACCCCAGAGTCGAACGAGTTTTCCTCAATGTCACAGTCTACCTCGTCATCCTCGCACATGACGTTTGTGCTTTCTATCGGCATGACTTGATCGGGTATCCAATCGGTGAGCCTCCCGACTAATTGAATCCTCCAGTTCTCGCGTTGCTTGCCCGGAACTCTCTGTACCTCTAGCTCCATACTTTTTTCAGCAGCGTTGAGCATCACATCTATGGATCCACCACACAAAACGGGCAGATTATCTGCGAACCAAAGTTCCTGGACTGTGAGGTTTTTTTCCTTCCATTGCCGAAACTTGAAGACCACTGCTGCTTCGATATCCTGCCAGCCTGAGGGGTATCCTGCGCGGGGGTGCGCTTCGTGGCAGTGTCTTGCCACCAACGTATGGGGTTCCTTGACCGCACAGCGGATGTCCTGCGTTCCGCGCTCCCTCATCCCCTTGGAGAAATGGTCGTCTAGGCGCCTGAACGATGCGACTTGAGTGGCGCCACCCAAGATGCCATCTCGACCCCAAGGGTCATGCTCGTTGGGGATCCCTATCGTTGTGGTCTCTACCGTGTATCCCCACTGGTGCGCGATACTATTGCACCACTGGACGAACTCGTCGACGGTCCATTCAAATTTGTGGTCAGAATGCCGGAATACACGATCAGTGCGGCCCGTCGGGTCGGGATACCCATGTGGATCTGTGATACCCGGTGGGGCCCACCGTTGGTTGAATGTGTACGACGGTGTCGTAACAAGGAACATGCGTGGTTGGTACACACCGAGAACAATGGGGGCGACCTGGATGAGGATGTCATCTGTCAAATGTTCAATGCTGTGTGCGTTACGCGAGGTGCCCATCAGCTAGACAGCACACAGCATGACGCGACGAACGCTTACAGTTCGCTAGCGACGATGCACTGCACGTTGACGAACGCAGGGTTAATGGTGTCGACGCTGCCCCGCCAAAGCTGGACCTCTAGAGGTTCCCAGCGCATATACAGGGGATTGGCCGATATTGGAGATGTCCATTTGGTAGCGATCTCGAGTTCGGAGGACGAGATGTCCAGTCCGGCGATGCGTGTAGCATGTAGATCGGGTGTGTCGTGGTCCTTGAGGTCAACGTTCCAGAAGAGCGAGGCGAGCTCGTGATCCTCGTCTTCAAAGCTTGGTCTCAGCCACGGAGCGGGCTGGCAGAGTGTGGAGAGGAGAGAACCCTCGCCACATCCGACATCTATGACCTGTATACTTGTATGAGCGATGCTGGAATGGACCCAGAGTATTTCACGAACCTCTGTGAGTCGCTCGCGTCGAAGGATGTCTAGTATCCATATTCTGCGTTGATGATGGAGTGGAGGAAAGAAGGTGACCTTGAAGGCATCATGGTCGTCCTGCATGACTCTGCGACGAGGTGATAGTGATCAGATGTGATCACGTCGAAAAGGCTGCAGAGGTGATATCGATGTACGCACCAACAGCAGGAGTCTCAGCCATTATCAACGTACAGGAAGCACCGCATCGGAGAAGACCCAATAAAGCCACAGATGTGAATTGCCGCGACGTGTATGTACAAGACAATGGAGCAAGACAATCGCAAGACTTAAACAGCAATAATATGCACAAGCGCGGTGTAACAGCTTATCTTAACCGAAGGGAGGGTAAAAGAGCGGGAATGCAAGTAGCCGAAAGAACGTTTGAATGCACACAGCGGAAGCAGAGCAATGCACTGGTGAATGGCGTGATGTATGACACCTGGCGTACGCCCAATAACAATGTCGTATGAACACAAGAAGCATGCTGAGACTTGACACAACGAGCAGAATGCGAAGGACGAATTAGACCAAGGCAGCCGACTGTAGGTAACCCCGGAAGATAGAGTCACGGACTATATGGTTCGTTGAGCAGGATTGAAACGCTATAGCTAGATCGCATACTCACCGTTACCGATAATACTTTGTGTAGCTTTTGTATCCTGGAATAATCATGCGTAAGGAAATGTGATATGCCCTTCAAGGGGAGCACTAACCGTAACATTAGTCAAGTGTGTATACAAGACTCGTCTGTTCTCGTTATTCCTCCTGTGGACTTGCAGGAAGTGTGCTCGGAAATATTGCACTACTGCGTCATATTCATTGGGACGATCGCCATACGACAGAATACTGATCCCATGTAAGAGCTGGAGAAATAAAGACATGACCAACAAACTCACTATTTAGAGACCGATAAACCTTGCTCGATCTTTTTTCTTAGGATATCTGTCTTATCTGTGGAATGATTAATCGATGCACATTAATTGAATGGGTGTGCAGGCATACTAAGAAATAAAACGAGGTGGACCCTTTTGAGTAGCTGGTTGGAACAGATCTGAGTAAAGAGTTGTAGGGAATCATCAATGCGGTTTGTGCGAGGGTCTTCTTCGAGGTACTGTATCCAGCGGCATAAGCTTGAATCGAAAATACAGTCGTGATGGAGAACGTACTTGATCGAAAGCGCTGATTGGGCTAACAAATATGATGGCGTTTGCATCATCGAAATATGGCACCCAGGAGTGACGCTGTCCCCTAGCGCCACCAACATCAAAGAGGTGCCATGAAACGGTCTTTCCATGGATATCAACATCAAAAATGTGTTCCGCGACGCCCATCGTCTGGATACGAGCGTGCAATATGTCATCTGTCATACATTAGCCGATAATGGCATATATCAATTAATCAAGGGCTAACCCGTCGACGGAATGTACTCCGGAGCGGAAATGCGAGCAATATTATTCAAGAAGCTACGGAGATGAATCGTGAGTAAAAGACACGCATATATGCGCTCACTTACAATTCTGACCACTCGTCGAGCTTTAGCTTCCTCTTTGAAATCAAGGCACGCACGACCGGGTGTTCCCAAAGAGTAATTATGTCCTCCCGTGACTGGTTCAACATGGTGGCAACCTCGTCAACCAAAGCATCCGGATTGACGTCGGTTGGCGTAGCTGAACCACGATCAACAAGCTGTTCCGTCTCAGCTCGTTTTGATCGTCTTCCGACAAGTTTCTGGCCTGCGTGAATGGTCCTTGCCTGCCAGCCGCTGCGGACATAGACTTCTCCTTTACCGGACCCTGACACAGCAACGCCGCCACTGAGGCGGTCGGCCAGCTGTGGTTCGGTGTTTGTTATGAAGCGAAGGCGGTGGCGCAAGGCGGATATGGAGGATCTGGTAGAGCTGGGAGATGAGGGGCTTGGAGGTTCCAAATCCGAAAAGGGTACGCCAAGATGTAAATCCACAAAGCTAGCGCGAGATCTCCCGACTAGAAGGGGCTCGTCCTGAGTAAGTTCTTGGCGTTCAAACGTGCTTTGGGAGTCGGAACCGTCGTCGATGTCGTCCCAAGCCTCCAGCGTGACGAGGATTTTTTTGATAGAACGGACAACATTGAAATATACAACTGTCCTCCAGGACATACGCTCACTCTCGAGCGACGCTGGGCTGTACATGAGCTGGAACTGTTTCTGCAGAGTTGATTTGCCAGACTCTGCCTGGCCCAGGAGCAGAAGCTTGGGGACGAGACGACATCAGTTTCCCTGAGGATAACGCATACATGCATTATGGATGTCACCTTAACGTCACCCTTGGACTTTTTCAGCTTCTCGCGCTCACATCTGAGTTCTTCATCGATTTGTTCAGATATGCGCCGAGCCTCTGCTTCTCGCTGCAGACGTATTTGGCGGTCGGTTTCGGTTTCGGTTGGCGGAGGACGGAGAGCGATAGAGAGTGGGTCGTCCTGGCTGCGGATAGAGGATGTTCGCATCATGATGGTGGTATGAAGTGAAGAGACGGATGCACGCGAATGACCGGTATATGTTTCGCGCTCTAGTCAGCCTGTCACGCGTTACACCCATCACACCATGGTACGTTCTCTCTGATCCGCCAACATCGCGCATACACTCACCCTCCGGTAGTCGGTAACGCTCCACACATCCCATGGCGATCTCAAGGTACGTCTATGCTAAACACAACTGAATGTATCCAAACATTCTACCCAAGATCGAGGTGTTCTGCGAAGCAGTGCCGAAAACGGCGGAAGTATGTTGTTTCATTCTGACAATTCAAGTTTGTAATTCACTGTTCCAGAATTTCCTCGCCCTCTGCGCGTCTGGATACTATGACAACTGCATATTCCACAGAAACATCAAGGGCTTCATGGTCCAAACAGGTGATCCAACTGGCTCAGGCAAAGGCGGCCAGAGCATATGGGGAAACCCATTCCCAGACGAGATTCGGTCCACGCTCAAGGTACGCAGCCTTCCACTGCATTTTCATTTTGCCGAGACCCGGCTCCATGTGTTGCAACGGCAGTTCAACAATCGCGGTATGGTCGCAATGGCAAACTCGGGACCGGATACGAATAAATCCCAGTTTTTCGTGACTTATGCAAAGCAAGCACACCTCGACAACAAATACACAATCTTTGGAAAAGTGATCGATGGCGCGGACTCCACCTTGGACTCGATGGAGCGTGTCCCCGTCACCAACAAAAATAGACCCCTTTCCGAGATCAAACTCACGCATGTAAGATATCACTTGTAGCTGTGGAACAGTACCTGAATGCTTCCTAGGTAACCATCCATGCCAACCCCATTGCTGATGCCCAACTAGCGGGTCGTTGATATGACCTCTTTGGCCCCAGTCGTTGTTGTGATATATCCACCAACTTTGCCCATCAACGCAGTTGATTACATGCCACAGTAAGGTATCAAATTTACCGCTTGATAAATCCGACGAGTTCCTTTTGTAGTTCTCTTTGTTTTCTTGCCTTGTCTAGATCGTCTACGCTGCGGAGATCATACACAATATCGCGCGTTTTCCCGAAATACACCTGTGGGTTTACATCAGTCACTGCTTCATCGGAGGAAGTGAGCGAACCTCTTGAAGAAGGTTACGCATTTTGATCTCCATCTCCTCAATCATCCTTCCGGTGTTGGTGATATGTGACGAAGAATCATGCAAGGGCCAGTCTTGTTCTATCTGATGTAAGATATGTACCATGTCAATATGTTGGTCTCGATACCGACGCCCGGGGTTGTAAAAATTACCTGTCGAGTCATGCTTCCGCTCAAGTTGACTTCCCCCGACGACTTCGAGTCGTGATCGGAAGCTTTCTTCTCTTGGGTAGCAACGACGGTCTGTGTATCTTCCGTGCGTCGCGTGACAAGTCGGAGCATGACCGTGGAGGTCAGCTTGTAATGCGCTTGCCTTCCGCGCTCCGCCGTCTCAAACACATGTATAGAATCCCATGATCCCGTCGGTTCATCTGGATTCGAGGGATTCATCACTAGAAGATGCCCGTTCAGTATCACCTGCCGTGATTCCCGTGGCGGCGGGCACGGAAGCACGACTGCGTACCCTTTTTGAGTAGCACTACGCCAGCGAATCCGCCATCTTCGAGTTCCCAAAGGTAAACAGAAGAAACGCCCCCTTCGAAATACCTGTCATGTGTGGCGAGGTGAGAACGGCGTGTCACCATGGACTCGGACGCGTACAGTTCTCTATATGTGTCAAAGGCCTCGTTCGCTGTGATCTCGAGTTTGCGCAGTTTCGGGCTTGGAGTGGTTCCGTCTTCCAGCGGAGGATCGTACTCATTGGACCACGGCGATCTGGCAAAACGAGTCAGTAGAGGGGGAAGAAAGCGCGGACGGAACCGTGGATGCAGTGGGCCACCGCACAGCGTCCAGTCCTACGACATACTCACCGATAACTGTCCCCATCTCTGTTGTAATCGCAAGCAAGATATTCCCGTCCGGACGCGCGATCCGTCAACACCTTGAGTGGCTGGTCAACACTACTGAGAAGATCATCAGCATAGTCGGGGCAAATCTGAATGAGGGCGTCGATGTTCTCTTCTACGCGGGTCGGCGGCAGGCGTCGCATGAGATCGAGCATCGCGTCCACTGGATCAGTCATGTTGTAGAGAAAGACGGCGTGCGGCCAGCTGGCGATCTGCTGGTGCAGTGACACAGAACACCCACGGCACTCCCAAATCAAGCAAGTCTTTGTGTTGACATGAACATACGAATCGGTAGTGGTTTCATCAGATACACAAATGTTTATTATATTTCGCTGAGCCTAAGTTGTGACGACGTGATCAAGCTCTTTGCCCTGTACACGTCCCGCCCCTGGCTTAAAATCGTCTACTGCGTTCTTCTCATTAGCCAGCGTCATCACGTTGAATTTGTGGTAGTTGTAATAGTCTCTCAAGATGCTTACGCCGCATATACTCTAAAGGTACTGTCTGAATCGTCTGGGACGCAGGACTACTCTACTCACCTTGAAAACCTCGACGAGAACAAATACGTCTGGACTGACGAGGTCGACCACATAGTTTCCCGGCATGCATTTCGCTACTTCCTCGATGATATCCATCCGAGCCAACGTGCTATGATTTCGCACTCGCAGTTCAATTTTGTACTAGGAACGAATTCGTGAATGAAAGAATGGATGCAAACCACACTCACCTTGTGTACTTGAGAGGTCTCTGTATTTCTTTCGTCATCCGCAAAAAACGGCGCAAATACGCGTTTACACAGAGAATGTATCTCGGCAAGATTCGCGACACACGATCCAGAAACTGGTACGAGTCTGTGCGTATACCTTTTGATCGTGTGTGAAAGGGTGATGGATCGAACTTATGGGTTTCCGTACTTTGTTCGCGCCACGCCCGTCTTCCGGACGTTCTCAGCGTGTGTGACGATAAGTTTGACCGGATCTACAGGTGGCCTACAAGAAATAAAGATCACTAGATGGGATTAGTTCTCTTTCGAGTCTACGCCGATACTCTTACCACAAGGCGTATTTGTCTGGCAATTCACTTGGAAAGGTCAAGGCATGTAGAGCATCGCTACAGTACTAACCAAATCGTTTTTCTGTTCGTGGACGCTTGATAGAAGCGAGTTCCTGCGCGACAAGGGTTTCCAAGTCCACATCGTCTTCTTCACTGTCTGAGGCGCGGTGTCCTTCAGCCCGATCTTTCCCTTCCATTGGCCATAGTTCGGTGGCCAGCTGATCATGATTGATGTACACATTCGAGAGACAGGGAAAAGTCCTCACCGACTCAAACAAGTCATACAGTTCACCTACCGTCTGCTTCTCTTTCCCTTTGACACAGCTAACCCAGACACCTGGACCGTCGATAGACCGCTTCACCCAAGTAGGGGTTGAGCCATTCTGCGCGAGAAGTGGGCATCAATATGGCCAACATCCGTCACGGACGCGTACTGTACGGTATTTTCGTTTTCTAGATGGCAGAGGGGTTTCCGACATCGCGGATCTACCAGTGACGTTGCGTGACATTGCTAATGTACATACAAGAGTCACTATAAGTTATGTATAATACTCTAAGGTATCTACATAAGCAACGGAGAACGCTGTCCATCAAGTCTAGCACCTGGCAATACACTAACCGAAACCATTAACTGAAAATATAATGACGCTTTCCTTATCCCTCGAGGTTTGTGAAAATGTCACGACGAGCGCCTGGCACTAGTCGCCTACCCTGGTGACGAAACCACACCTACTATTCGTCCTCATCGTCCTCATCATCATCATTGGCCTTTTCTCCGCCAGACCAATTTCGCTCCCACAATGGAGGGGGCGCGTCTGGTCGGATTTGAAGCAATGGGTGATCGGTAGGTAGGGCGTTGCGAGCCACCTGGAGTCGTTGCATCAAGCATTCCCGTTCTGACAGCAGCTCGTGCAGATAATCGATGGCTAAAGACGCCAGATGAAGACACGTCGACTTTGAACATGGTCACTTACTCTTTGACAGCACGACATTCTCGCTTCTCGGTCCAGCCCGTCCATCAGTCTTTTCCCCATCGTCAGTCTTCGCCCTTGCCTTTCCCCTCCGCCGAGTCCGAGATTTGCCCTCTGCAAGCTGCTGTTCATCCTCCGCCTGGCATGCTTCTCTGAGTGCAGGGACGGTTTCACAAAGGGCGTCGTAACCCCTGCGGATATTTGCCCTCCGTTTTTGCTCAGATTGGATATGATTTGCCTTTTTCTGAGATGGCGATAACAAGGCTGACCTGTTCTGAGGGTGCGCTTGTACCCCATCCGAAAGGCTCTGGGAAATGGAAGCGCGGTGTCGCTTGCTCGACGGTTTTGTGTCGGGTGGGGGAGAACGCTTCGTTGACGACGGTAGTCTCGTCGTCGAGGATGAGGTCAGGAGATCCACGGGAGATTCCCTGGACGACGAGGACGACGAACTGGGGTCATATGAACTCGGATCTGCACGAATGTGCTTGGAATCCGCAGTAGCGTTTATGACATGATGAGGGGGAAGATGGCTGTGCACGCTGGACGATCCCAGATGTGTCGATAATGGATTGGCTGCATCGGCTTCGTCTGCATTGCTATCCAAGGACTGTTGCTGTTTTGCCGAGTAGGATAATGGGCGTGGATGGGTCTGCGCCTGTTGTTGCCTCTGTGCCGACGTCACCGGGTTCTCGGTGATGGAGTAAGGCCCAGGTGGAAAGCGCCAGTTGTCGCCATCTAGCAGCATGAGGTCCTTTGTTGCCTTTGTCAATGCCTCTCTTCCACGGGCGGGTGGCATGTGTTCATGGGAGATCTCCAGCTGCATACTCCAGTCCGCAGGGAATGCGGCGGAATCCAGAAAGGACTGAAATGCGCGGGATTCCGACGGGGTCAGCAGCGACATTGTATTGGGAAAAGGACAAGGAGGGTGTGTTGGATGACCGGTCGTCTGTGTGGACGGCGAGTGGACTGAGTCGACGACTTGTGGGTTTCCAAAGTGCTGTGGCTGCGCTTCCCCACATGTGGATATCCGATTTAGGAACATCGTGTGGCTTCCCTTCCCGGTGCCAGCAATACCACGAAGCCTTGTACTAGTGTTTTGTAGCTTGGAACCTGTATGATCCAGTTCTCTGACCGGGAAGATTCGGGAGTGTAGACTCCCTAGGCCCCGCTGACTGTGAACGTTGGAAATCTTGACTGTCATGGCCCGACTGACATTGACTGCATTACTTGCAATTTGAAAGATACCTCAGCACGGCTGTCCGTCGCCTCCGATTGTTTTATGAAGATCATCCGGAACGGTGTGATCAAGCTCATCTCCGAGAATTCGAGACCATCATATCCGCAAACGTGAAGTGGGTTACGCGAAATATTCATAGACAAAAGTCTGCATGAGTGGTATATTTATATCATATCGTTCATGTCGACGTCAATCCCCGCACGTGTACCTCGTCCGACCTACCTTGCGAGCTTAGTGGACATGACCCTGGTCAGGCATCGGCATAAGCGTGTGGGCCCAAAGTCAACGATCGAGTCGCGAATAGCTTGTCTCCGACATCTCGGTGTGCGAGACTACCGGCCATCGTAGCAGAGAATTTCAAGAAGACCAACGGTCGGCGTTAGCAGCGTGTCGTATGCATGCGATCGAGGGTTTGCTCGAAAATTTGTTGATCAAATGGGTACAAGCGTTACCTGGTAACCATATGACTTGGCGTTAGTGGACGACTGCGACAATGCAGGCGGAGAAATTGCCTGTTGGGCCAATAATTCCAAGTCGTCCAGATGAGTTTCCTCGGTGAAGACAAAGACGAGAAAAAGTGGGTCAATAACCTCCCCCTTCAATTCTTCCGAACGCGACGCTATCGGTAAGAACGGGGCTACAGGAAAGGAAAGAAAAAAAAAAAGTCAGTAAAATCAATGCCAAAATGACAAAGAATTCCGCTTACAGGACATTGAAAACATCAATATTAACCCCATAAGCGATTCAAGCGAACCATCTAGATGATTATATATAGGAATCTCGTTTAGCGGAATCACGAATCTATGTTGGAGACACCGTGAAGTGGTAGTATAAGTGATACATCGGAGGGCAGACTATGCGAGGAAGAGGGGTGCGGCGTCAACGAAAAATCATGGTATAGTTACGAAAGGCGTAGAGTATGGTCAGGATCTAAGAAACACGGTGCTGGTGTCGACATGTCCAGCAAAATTTAAATGCGAGGATCCATGGGGACCTGAAGATCGCACAGCAGCAGCGACGACTTTAGTTAAGCAAGAGTCTACCGTTGTGCCAATGACGATAGGGACAACCCTTGTGCGAGCTCTGGCTTCCATGCGACTCTTCGGGTTGCTTCGGCATAGTCGACCCATTCTCTTCTTCGTTCTTTGCTTTCGAGCCAATCTTTATCTAGCGACGATACTTCGAGTTCGTAAAAGTGATATGTTGTTGAAGGCGACTTGATGGTTGTGACGTAACGCGTAATTCTGCCACGAACGCCAGCTGAAAAGTCAAGCGCGATGGCAGCGAATGGGATAGGACATTCATCAGGAGATGAGATGACGGATAGAGGGACAAAGGGTGAGACCTTCTTCCAAGGCTTCCCGCGAGGCTGCTGCCTCCAATATGACATCTGAGGGCTCCCAGCCCCCTTTTGGTACTAATAAAAAAGCGAGTGAGCTTACAAGGCAACGGGACTGCCTGACCAAGAAGCAGCACTTGTGACAAGAGTAAGAAGGGTACGTACAGACCCACAAGTCTTGACGTTTTCGACTTGTGACGACAAGCACCTTGTTTGCAGGGCTTGCGATCGGAATGGCGCAACATACCACGCGAGGTACTTCGCGTCCTTTCGTGCCCATTATATAGAATGAATAGGATGTCTGCACAGATGTGAGAGGAGTAGAGGGTGTCGGGACCGTCTCACGGTTGTGGGGTGGGTTTTAAGGCGAAAACGGACCACGTTCTCCACCGTGGCAGGGACGGCTTTGACCAGGAATGTGGTCGTGTGGGAGAAGCAATATGCGGCGTTAATGTAGTCTAGGGCGTTGGTGGAAGAGAATGGAAGTTTTTTTTTGCGAGATGTTTGAATGCGAGTGGTCGTGTGTCTGAAATTACGCTCAGTAGGAAATGTATGAAAGTGGACCAACAGGGTTGGACAGGGCCGCCACACGGGGCACGCACGTTCGCCGGCATTGCCACATCTGGCGCCACCACATCCCCTAGATCCATCCATCGTCAAAAAGGCACAAGTCCTAATGTAAACGGTTCACGGCATTCCTCTCCGGGCTGGTGATTTCACTGTACTCTACAAACGCTAGGACGCTGTGAGGACAGGTACTACTCATGGCCAGGTGTGGTGCGAGCCTCGCATCTATTCATTCCATCTAGAGGTCAAACAGCGTGAGAGCAGCACAATCGGACAGGTCTGATGGCTTACGCCACTAAGAACATGCATAAGACACCGAAGGCCATCGCTCCGAACTGAGAAGTTTCATCAATCATGGTCATGCCATAACAAGAAAAACTGCCATACCTCGCGCAGCGCCTGTGCTCCGCTTTTACTCTCCGCTAACAATCTGATTGGAATGACTCATGAACATCGACAGGGTCATCGACTTGGACAACTCACGTAGGTAACACCGCAACCGCGCCGATGTACAAAAAACCCCCGGCGACAAAGGGTATTACCTACACCCCATCAATGAACATGACAAACGACCATGTCCATAAACGTACCAGGTCTGCAAGCTGCACCGTGGTGCCCAGGATTCCGGACGCGTCTTGCCTCACTCCGGCCGCTAAGTCGGCTGACACTGGTTCCGCGCCGGAGGCTGACAGATTATGAATGGCTATCCCCATGAATGTGCTGTGGCAATCAGGGTTAGAGAGGTACCGCCAACATCAGGTGCGCTCACCCAACCTAATCGAGATAGAAACGCTTAATCAGAGTGCAGAGCCCCTCGTGATTAAAAAGAAACGTACAAATGCGCCAATTGCAGTCAAGAACTGTGATTGCATAGCTTGCCGCTTACTAAATCCGCTACGAACCAGAATCGAATAGTCGGCGATCTCGTGGGGTATTTCGTGTGCAAAACAAGCTAGGGTAGTGGTAGCACCAATCAGGGGAGAAGAGTAAAAGGATGCTGCCATCCTGGGACAAACTCAGTAAAACCCGCCATGTGCATCTGGTGACTCACGCAAGACCATCCGTTCTATCACAGATCATTAATACCGGCGGTGACTCAATGAGGAGAAAACGCATACATATTATGGACAAAGTCACCAAACAGGTTCAGATACGCAGAGAGCTTCGAAGGGCCAGCACTAGAGCCTGACTGCGACTGATCGACGTGTTCGGATTGGTCATTTCCTGACCCTTTCCCCCCGCCTCTGGCCCGCAAACCATCCGTCGAGGGTGTAGTCGAAACACCGGAAGCAACGGCGTTGACTGATGTATGGACATGCGAGTGAGAGTGCCCGTGCGAATGATCTTCGGCTCCCTCATCACCACCGAGAACCCGCAAGGACTTTTCCATGATGAAAAACGCAGCGAAGCCCACAAAAATGCCGAGTCTAGCGACCAAGGTTGAGTCGCTGGAATACATGTCAATCCGTATTCACTTACCCGATCAATATGTTTCGTTTATCTTCTACCATAACGAAATGCGCACCCGAATCTTGGTGTTCGCCAAGGAACGCGTGCGGTATTAGGTGTAGGAAGACATCGGACAGGAGGCCACCTGTCTGCACAATTCGTAAGATCAGATAATCACAGATATTGATCGCAAACGGAAGCTAACGGCGAACGCGGTCATAGTATTGAGGGTATTAGCATCGATTTCCGCGGGAATGAATGCAAGGATAAAGTTGGGTACCCTGAAACGTTGGTGGACTGAGCAAACCGAGTTTCAAAGTCATCTCGAGGTCAAATGGACGTACGAGCTGATGTAAAATGTACCCAATACTGCAACAGATCGTCACGAACGTGCCAGACTCTTACAATGGGGACGACAAACCTGCGTTCCAGCCAGGACCAAAAGGGAATAACCAACTGAACACTTGTCGCATAATGGGGGATTCATTATCCTCCACAGAGTGTTTGAGGTCGCTCAACTTTTCCACTGCAGCACAGTCATGGATGTCGGAAACCTGGTTGTCCATAAGACATTGGACAGTTAGCAGTGTAGAGTGCTCCATAGGCTTTTGAGACATTCACCCGCACGACTAAGTTGGGCTGCTCAGAACAGAGTACGGTGTGTGTAGCGAGTGCAAGACACAGTAAAAGAGCGACAAAAAGTATGGCATGTCTTGAAAACTCCATGCTACGTCAAGAAAGTCGCAGGGAAAAAGTGTTGCTGGAGACGGCTATGTATCGGAAGCAACCCGAATTCCGATTGGTAGTACTAACTAGTAAGTACTAAGTACTAGCACTCAGTACTTACTACTATCATGACCGTATATCCCTCTCCAACAGAAAAACTTGCCCTCGATGCTGCAGAAAAGCTCATGACTGAGACGATGGCACGCTACGACCCCTCTCACGATGCGTTTCATGGTACGATATGTGGCCTCTCTCATGGTCCCTTTTGACTGTGCTCAGTCCAACGCGTAAGGAAGACAGCCTTGTCCCTTGCACGCTCACTTGCACATAGAAATCCTGATCTGCTAGTTGTGGATCTTGCTGCGCTCTTGCATGATATCCTGGACAAAAAATACGTTTCAGCTGCAGAAGCTGCCGATCCTTTTGCATATTTTTTGCCATTCTTTCAATCGTTAGCCAAGGATTATTCGTTGGACCTCGTGTCCGATGGTCGGGCCGCTCTCATCGTCAAAATCGTGGAAAACGTGTCTTGGACAACAGAGAAGAAACTGCGTGAAAGTGGCAAACTTGAGGAATGGCATGCGACCTGCATAGAGCTTCATTGTGTTCAGGATGCCGACCGTCTGGATGCAATTGGAGCATTCGGTGAGTCATATGATACGTGTTTCAACTTGACTAGAACGATGTCTACTGCAGGTATTTTACGCTGCGCGGCATACAGTGCAGCCGTGAATCAGTGGGTGCGGATAGTGAACACGTCGACTCAGATATCTTAAAGATCCTCAGACCGCTCCATGCGCCACCGGATCGTGATGATACTGCCATCCAGCACTTTTATGACAAGCTTCTTCATATACAGGACAGACTCAAGACAGAGCCAGGAAAAGCAATGGGTGCTCAACGCCATCAATTTGTAAGCTATGACACTAAAAAATTGGTGGGTGTTTATATTTTGAATAGATGCTGTCGTTCCTGCAGGAAATCGAAGACGAGTATGATGCATAGTTGGCTCCCTTCATAGTTATTGGACATCCTATTTAGATACCACGTACGAGGATGAGATGTGAGATCTCTTGAATGGTATTCTGGGTGCTGCAGATCTGGACATGTATTTTAGTACGCTGCAGGATGAAGGTGATGCGTTTCCACCTTATTTGATGTGTGATCCGTCAACGACAGCTCCCTGAAGTCGTTGTCGTCCATCCTGAACTTTGGATCCTCGGAGGATCGGATGCTATATTGTGGAGGCTGACCACAAATACCGCGGACACGTTACCGTACAAACTTAGGACAGGTCACCGATAAGTTGGTAATCGATCCAAATCAGCAAAGTAGGTTCCGGGCTTTGCAATGGTCTTGTACACGTTACACCTGATTGCCTCGATATTCTAGTCAACATGTGAGAATTGACAACACTGATCGATACCGGACCACAAAGTTGATCATGGCCAGGGTGAGAATTCCGGCGGACAGAACCAGAAAAAGCGCCACTGGAACAACTAGCAAATTGAGGTAGACTGAAGAGTGCTGTGCCAAGGCTTATGTTACATCCCCATACCTTGATTCACATCCGTAATGACTATTCACTAATGACTTTGAATCCGATGATTGCATTAAGCCACTAGAATGGCAGATAAATAGAAATACGTTACTGGTATCAGAGTGATCAGACAGCATGCCCTTCTACTAAAAAAAGTGAACAAAATTACTCAAGAGAAGGTCTTCTCTTCGTCACTCGCATTCACAGGATCCATAACTACATTATTCGTCTTGCTTGCTTTTGTGGAGGAGAGCGCAGTAGCTTTCCAGCCGCTTCTGAAGGAAGCCACCGCATTTATGAATCCGAATACGGTGAGCCATATCTGAGAGTTTCGTCTATTAGCTGGCGCTCCTCATTCCTATGCAGACACATACCTCATTGGTGAATATGCCCTGTTCGAGGGACCTTTGAACAAGTGAGAGATAGTGAAGAATCTTGGAGAAAGTAACTCACCAATGAAGTGCCAAGGGTAAGTTGGCGGAGTTGGCGATGACCTCGTTCCATAGAGAGTCCCACTTGCTGCGGAGATCCTCCTTGTCTTCTGATACATCTCCTTTCCCCTTCCTCAAATTCTTTTCTTTCATGAGCAGCAACTTCCTGTCCTCTATCAAGTGCGCAAACTGAAGGACGATATAGAGTGCCCATGCACGGCAAGACCACATGGCAAGGGTGTTGGCATTGAGATGAATTCGCTTTGAGGTTCGTCGAAGAAGTGACATGATAGAGGGGATTGTGGATGGAATGAGGTCACGAGCACGCAAGTAATAAAGAAGTTCCAACGGATAGTATGCCAACATGGACCACCCTT
Organism: Xerocomus spinulosus; assembly: GCA_038094075.1. Classification (NCBI taxonomy): domain Eukaryota; kingdom Fungi; phylum Basidiomycota; class Agaricomycetes; order Boletales; family Boletaceae; genus Xerocomus; species Xerocomus spinulosus. The sequence goes on along the minus strand of JBBPTN010000004.1, from coordinate 66,866 downwards.
GTAAGCGCTCAATCGTGAAGAGAGTGCGAGTTGGCGCAGGATTCCTCTCCATAGATATCATCCATTGCAGGATGGGAAGCAAACCTGACCGAATGCATGGGTTAACCAAACAGCGCCTGACAGGTGGAATTACTCACCCCAGAATCTGCCTAACATTCTGAAATCACCGATTATCCCGGAAAATTTCATGAACGAAGCTGCAACACTGCTTTTTGGTTCTTTCCGTAGGCCGAGTCGGTGCTGGAATTTTGCCCGTGCCAGCAAAGCGGGCGTAACGAGCTTCATTGTATACTCGATCAGCTGGAAGGTAGAGTAAGTTTCCGAAGCAATGTTTCAACGTCATAATTCCACACCGCGAATAGCTTGCTAAATAGGATGTTCACTCGTGAGCAGGAAGCGCGAAAACAGACGGATAATACGCAACTCGGTGCCACTCCATGTTGATAAGAATCGGATCAAGTGGTCGAGGACTTCCGACGGTGGGGCAAGCGCAAAGGCCCCCAATGTGAGATCGCTGAGACGTACAAGAGCATCACTTTTGATTAGGCGGGACATTAAGATGATCGGTGTCAGGGTGCGGAGAAGTTACTTTTGAAACTCAGACACTGATCCGGTTCGGCTTATCGCGGCATGACCAGTGTTTTCAGACTCAGCTACTCAAGAATTGTACTTGACTGACATTACTAGTGTAGGGCCAAGTGTTGTCAAGAGCACAGAGAAAGCTACTATGATATCTATCTCCTTGACCTGGTTTCAATGATGGGTTCCCCCGTCATTTCTATCTACCAGGGACGAGGCATCAAGTCACGACTAGCGCACGCATTTGCGTTACGATTAGTCGATCCTTCTCCATGGTATGGCTCCGATCTTAATTACGCCTGCAAGTCAGTCCGCTACCATTGAACAAGGCACAAAGTGGTACCTGTTTTAGAGGTAAGCGGATCGAAATTTGGTGAAAGCGATCTGCCTCCTGCATAAATGTCTGAGATTTAACCTCAGTAGCACCTGCCTGAACCATGGTGCATGGTGGGATGACCAGTAACCTGGAAACAGCGCACTTGTCTCCCTCCATAAAATAAAGTACGCGAGTGTCAAGTTCTGATACTACCGTGTCCCCCCAGTGCCTATCATTACGACCTCAAATGTTGTCACTGATTTTTGCTTCGCTCCTTGCCTTGGTGCAAACGTCGGTCGCGCGGATGTACGCGGGAGCTAGGGGATCCTCTGAGACGCCACTGAACCAGGCTGCCAGGGCTGCTGGAAAGCTCTACTTTGGATCCGCTACAGACAATCCAGAATTGACTAATACAGCCTACCTCGAGCTTTTGAACGACACGGCAATGTTTGGTCAACTTACTCCTGGAAATAGCATGAAGTGGGTACGTCTGGGTTTGTTCTGGAAATTTGCAACTACCAGCCGTGCGGCTAAACCTTATTCCCTCAGGATGCCACCGAGCCCGAACAGAATACCTTCAACTTCGAAGGTGGCGATCAGATTGTTGCATTGGCGGAGGGAACAGGGAAAATCCTGAGAGGTATTCTAGTATGCATCTACTCCCACTCATGTTCCACGGAGGCCCTTAGGTCACAACCTCGTCTGGTATAATCAACTCCCCAGTTGGGTCACGTACGGAGACTGGACACCGGAGACACTGACTTCAGTCATCAAAACCCATGTGTGGACTGAGGTTTCGCATTACGCGGGGAAAATGTGAGTCGTCTCGACGTCTATCCATGGTTTCCAGGCTAAACACCACTGTTGATGGTAGCTGTAAGTTATATCTCTTTATGAGTTATGATCTTTCATAACATTGCTGAAAGATGCTTGGGATGTCGTCAATGGTAGGTCTGATGAGTTCATTACTGCGCATTTGCAATGTCTCTCCGGTTTCCGGATTTCAGAGCCATTCATGGACGACGGGACGATGCGCACCAATGTATTTTATAATTACTTGAACTCATCCTACGTCGACATCGCACTCCGAACTGCCTACGCCGCCGACCCAAATGCCAAATTCTATATTAATGAGTACAATCTTGAGTACGCCGGTGAGCTTGGCCGACTGTCTCCGTGTGCTTTCAATGATCGCGATCATTGTCTCCCTCATACTAAGGCTCCAAGATCGATGCGATGGTCCAGCTTGTCAAGGATCTCTTGGCAGCTGGCACCCCAATTCACGGCATTGGCTTTGAGTGCCACCTTATCCTTGGTGAAGTGTCTTCGAGTGAACTCCAGACTAATATGGAGAGATTCACCGCTCTTGGCCTCGAGGTTGCGGTGACAGAACTTGACGTCCGAATTGAGCTCCCTGCCACCGTGGCCGACCTGGAACAGCAAAGGTTGGATTATATGTCTGTTGTCCAAGCCTGCATGAGGGTTACGAAATGTGTCGGTGTCACTGTCTGGGATTATACCAACAAGGTAGGAGGTGCACAATCAACCTATATTCTGATTCATCTTTCTCATCGCAGTACTCTTGGATACCATCCTTCTTTTCTGGTTATGGCGAGGCTTGCCCTTGGGACGCGGTGTGTCGCACCGTTAAATGCACGCAGTTTCTCTTAACAATTTACAGGACCTGGTCTCCAAGCCTGCTCATGATGGAATTGCTATGGGATTCTTGAACGCGTAATATGTGAGACTACATTCTCTTTGCTGCTTCTCGAACTACTGTACAATGCAGCACAGTGCAATACTCGTATTCATTCATGCGTTACTACTCACTTCATTCTTGCTTCTCACCATCCACCCAAACCGTCACCTTTTCATCATAAAAGGCTAAGAGACCCGTAATCCTGACACACTCGGCAGTGGGAGTGCGATAGTACCACACAATATCTTTGTGAACTTCGCCGTTAGGCAACTTGACATCAAAGTAGTTTGCCCAACCCTGACCCCTAGTCAACCAAACGAGCTGTGCTGGACGGTTCGGGAACACGGACCTTGTATGGGCAGCCCGACGTCGTTTGCGACGGTCTCAAGACGTCCAACCGAACATCCATGGGCGGAATATAAGTCCGCCTACGCAAACCAGTTTCCAACAAAAAGTATGCGCGGCGCGTATTCGCCACCTCGGTGCCGTTCACCTCGACACGGACATGCCTAGACGTTGGGAGCAGATCCACGCGCTGGGCATGAAATCAGACGGGGCCGACACGCTGCCGCCGACTGTACGAGGCATACCTTGTACGGGTCTTTGGGATGTACATAGATTCGCTCGTCTTCTTCGAACCATGCATCAACTGATGCAAAGTCGACTTTAAAGAGGCCTGCGAGTTCCTTGTGCTTTACGTCGCTAGTAAACTCGGTCACGGCCCCTTTGGCCACCCGGTCGTGGACCACTAAATCATATATGATTGTGCCTTCATCCGGCCCAGCTTGGTCGGACTTCTGCAGCAAGTCGGATGACGGCAAGTCTGAGAGTGGGAAATAGTAAAACGGGTAGGAAGGTCGCTCCCAGCTAGTGAACGGAGTGAGTCACTGGTCCACTCAAGTTAGGGGTAATAACGCACACTAGTTTCGCCTTGTAGCAGTCGACGACAACCTTACCCCCAAACAAGACCCTCACCCTTTTCTGTGAGTCTTCGACGTGCGGCGCCTTGAAAGGCGGTTTGTCGTAGCCTGAAGCCATGGTGATGGGAGTCAACACCGCAACGATGATAGGAGTGTTCACACGACGTTCCACGGTAAAAAGGATTCAATCAAATAACGACCATAGATCACAAGAAACAGATTAGTCCAAACGAGAAACCATACGTATGACACCAACTCATTCGTCGTCATCCGAATCATCATCCGCTTCTTCGAGCCACTTCAAGAAAGGCTCACTGGCCTTTCTAACCTTCTTGCTTGTCTCCTTGTCAACATACTTCTTGCTGACGTGGGTACCCCATTGGATGACGACCTTTTCATCCAAAATGTCGTTCTGATACAACGCCATGAGAATCTTCGGGACGCTGGGAATCAAGTCGGGATATGTCAATCCAACCAATCGCTCGATGCCGCCAAGCAAGGACTTTTGATGCTTCTCTGAAGTGACCATCTGCAGCAACAAAGTCAGTGGCGCAACAGGATCAGAGGATGTAGCCCACCTTTGCCAAGAGAGGCTTGTAAGTTCCAATTTCGTTTACAACATCCTTGGTGAACAATGCCTGTACAAGAACTAGGAGGGTTTTGTGCTTCTTTTCCACGCCCAACTCCTCAGCCTTCTTGTAAATTTGCACTGGACCAGTGTCGTCGTCTTCCCTATTCTCCTCAACCCAGTGACCGAACTGTGAGTATGGGCTATCAGCGTCCTCCTCGCTTCCGTCATCGTCTCCGCCACCGCCAAGTGATAAGCTGCCAATCTGACCACCCAGTGCTTTGACACGAGCTTGAACTGCCTCAGGGGAGGTATCGGCAGACCAGTCATCAGTGGGGAGAGCAGTCTGCGTAGTCAAGTCTGCAGCCTCGGCTTTGATCTTCCTGGTCAACTCATCGTCACTGTCTCCGCCGGAAGCCGCATTGTCCTGGCCATCTTTAGGGCCGGTAGGGGCAGCAGCGTGGACACCATTTCCGTTACCGGTGGCAGTGCCATTGGCGTCAGCCTTGCCCTTCTTGGACTTCTTGGGGTTCTTAGGCGGGTTCTTGAGGATGAAGGTGACGAGTTTGTGACTCATATCTATGCCCGTCCTCTCCCCACATGCCTTACAGTCGCGAGTGATGTCTTCATGACGGCCATTCTTGAGGATGATGAGATCCGTCTCTGGATTCTTGCAAGAACGACAAAGGACAAATTTGTCAATGAAGCCATCGAGGAGTTCGCGAAGCCTAGTAGCGTCATGGGCACCGTTGACGATATAGCGATCATTCTTTTCATCAATCGGAGTTTGAGCACCGAGCTCGCAACCAAAGAACTTTGTGATGTAGGCGGGAGGACGGGAGAGAGCGCGAGCAACATCGGTCATATTTGGAACGACAGTCTTGATACCGTTGCCTTTTCCCTCGATCTTAGTGAGAAGTAATGGCATACGATAGCGGTAAAACTTGTCATCGACGTCACGGCGAACGTTGACGATTCCTGCGTTAGCCATGCTGGGCGATGGTATTCAAGGCTTGAATGAAACATGCATAAGACCTGGGCATTGGAGAGGGTTCTGTAGCTGAGTACTCACGGTACTTGAGGACTCTAACCGGGACAGACACTTATGCGACGGTTTGTGGACAGGAGGTCGAAGCATGAAATTGGCTCTTCTGTTCTTGCTTCTGCTGAGACAGAAGATGGAAAATGAAGTCGTTGAGGAAGAAATCGTGGGCTAGTGGATAAGGCAAGTACAGTGGAACCGAACAATGGACTGTGGGTGTTCTTGACTTGTGGACGAGGATGGTGGTTGGGTGCAAGAAGCAAATTTATAATGCCCGGATCCTGTGTTTGTTTGTACATGCCGGCCGCACTGTGCCGGCCGAGTTATGACTAGACTTTCCATTTTTGGATTATTGGCTTCCTCATACTCGGGCCCGACTCTTCCCGACCCATTCATGAAGCTCTGTGTCTGTGTACTGTTTGAATTACCAGATCACGGTACTGTCTATGATGGGAGCCAACAAAAGCTTACGCCATTTCCTAGACAAACCCAGTCAGCATCACGGGATGCCATTCATTTTGCGGTTTACTGGTGTACCCTCGACAAAGTGTGTGCATATCCTCTCTTCCGGTCTTGAGGACTACACTGTAGAACAAACAAAAGCAGTGAACGCTTACATTTAACCTAACCTAAAGGACGCGTTAGCCAGAGCAAACGCTGACGCCGCACCCCTGACACCTGTAGGCACCCTCCCTGATCTCATTCGGAAGACAACCAGTGGGGATACTGTTAGCGAGATACGTTTTGTGCGACCATGGACCAACTGTTCACAGTAACTCGGCCGGCTCATCATCTACCTCTTACCGGCATAACCCCGTGTCCTTTCGCCTCGGGAAAAGCTGTTACAAGGATTGGACCGACTGGTTATCCCTTGTGTGGGGTCATCACGTATTTCTGCGCAGTTGTTAATGGTGATATCCTCGCCTTGGTCAAGCTGAGCGGTCTCAAAATGTCGGCAGTGACATTGAGGTTGCTCTCGGTCATGCAAGTACATCAATCGACTATAGCCTGGTTGTGCACACCGTAGGCCGTTCGAGGAGGAATTTTTTATAGATGGCTCTCATCGCGTACAGGGAGCATCAAGACTATTGTGTTTCATTCAACCAACTGCAGAAACTATCATGTCCCAGCAAAAACTCAGTATGTCACCCGCGTCGTGTCAAGCAAAGCAATAGCTTTCCTTATATCCTGTGTTCTTTTTTCATTCAAATGGATCTTTGGGGTCCAAACGGTAGGAGGTTCCAACTTGTGGTCTGTTTTTGGCTGACTTCGTTTACCCTATACAGCTAAAGAGTTTGATCCCATTCGCTTTCTAGATCACCGACTACGTGAATGCCTCACTGCAGCCCGTTCATTCTTCTTCCATTCAACGCTAGACCTCGTATTTGTCTCTGTCAACAAGTAAACTCGTATGCACTCTTTTTGTACTACAGCTCGTATCAGACCGTTCTCCACCGAACTCGGTTTGCCTATAATGAAATGTCTTTCATAACGATCCAACACTCATTCAACAAGTCTAGCATTACCTGAGGTTTCCGATCCACATCCCCACCTACCTGGGCAAATGCAAAATGGCAAAAGACCTTTCCAAAGATGCACCTCGCCGTGTATGCGTTGCTTTCCTTGGTGTAGTATGGTGTAACGATCCGTGGTTGCTTTCGCACGTCCAGCAGCTCGTGCCTTGACAAGTGGTGATATGATGACCATCTTGAATACAATATATATATCTTAAACATATGAAACGGTGGTTCGATCTTGACAACAATGCCTCAAAGCTTCGGCCGGCTCTTCAATGACCCCCCTGCTGCTGCGAGTCATTCGCTGTCAGTCTTGTTCCCGAGAAGTTTCTCGACAGCAGAGCCAATGGCCTCGGGCGTCGTCGTGGACGCCCAGCGATTCACAACATTGCCGTTCTGATCAACTAAAAATTTCTCAAAGTTCCACTGTGTCCCCGCGAGTCAGAGACGCAGAGAACTCCAAACCAAATGACCAACCTTGATACGAGTCAAACCCAATATACCGGACTTTTCGTTTTTGAGAAACTTGTAAACGGTGTTGGTATCGTCACCGTTGACGTCGGACTTTTTCATGATAGGAAAGGAAACGCCATAGTTGAGCTGGCAAAACGATGCGACGGCTGCATCGTCACCTGGTTCCTGGCCAGCGAACTAGACAAGCGGTGGCGATGTTCATCCTAAACGTATCGTATTCGAGCCCACTTACTTGGTTACATGGAAAGCCGAGGATCACGAGGCCACGGTCCTTGTACTTTTCGTGCAGAGTCTGCAAACCTATAGAGGAGTGGGTTTGTCCTTGTAGGTCGCAGTGGGGATAGGGATGACTTGCCTTTGTACTGCGGAGTAAACCCGCTGTGGTTTCATTGTTTATACTTGTGACACAGAACCGAAAGAATGACTTGTACGTACCATTGCGATGCGACGTTGACGATGAGGACTACCTTGCCCTTCAGCTGGTCGAAATCGTATGTCTCACCACCGGGGAGATCCGCTTTGAGACCGTGAAAGGTAGAAGTATCTGCTGACATGGTCTGTGTCGACGAGCTGGAGTGAAACGGACGCAGTGGTTGGTGTGTCAGAGCAGGACGTCTGAGGGGTGCGGAACCAAGTCGAAACTGATACCAAGGATTATTAAATAGCCGTGGCTGTGAGAATAAACGACAGCGAGTTGCAGCTGATTTCGAGACGGACGCAAACCGCTGCATAAAGGATTAGTAATTCTCCAGTACTTGAGAGAATGTCGAGGATATGTGCAACTTACTTTCAAAGTCTACATCAAAAGCTGAGGATCTCACGCATCGTACAACGCTTACTTCAGCTGCAGGGCTTTTCACCCAACCCGTGGATACAGACGGTGAGTTTTCAACGTCTTTCGAGTTTTCGTTACACGATGATATCGATTATCACCCAAACCTGAGCCATCGGCACTGGTGAAAAAAAGATACAAAATACTAAGAACAGCCATCTGATCCTTGTGTCCTTGTGGTCCTGATTCTCGTTTACTGACTCTTTTTCACCACAGAAAACGCATCGTTCAGACCATCGGTATGCTACAGATAGGCAAGACGTACCGCTAATAGATGTTTGCCATCATCAAATGACATGTTGCTACTTTCGTCTGGTCATCCCAGCTAATTTTGCCTCTCTTTCGCGCTAAAGGAAATGTCAGCTCGTTCACCAATAAAATCTCATGGACAAACCTCATCCGTTGCCTTCACTACACGAAGTCTTTCGACCTCGCGTGCACAATCACTGATGCGCATCTCTGTCTCCTTCACGGTCTCCTTTGCGGACACCAGCCGTTCTTGCTGTGCCCGCACTTCGCCTTCCTTCCCTTCCCATCGCGCATGCTCCTGTTTGCAAAGCGTTTCTGCCCGAGCATGCATTTCGGTTGCTCGAGCCTTTTCCTCGTGGAATTTGCCTTCTGCCTCCTGGGCGGCGGAGAGTGCCTTGGCATACGACGTTTCAGCCTTTGCCTCTCGTCTGATCGCCGACTTGTGAAGGCCTTGAAGGGAAGAAAGTGTCTTCAGAGCAGAGTCCAATGCTACCTGTTCAGTGGTCGATTCTGTCATGAGGAGCCTCGAAAACTTTTTGGACTCCTTCCCTGTCGCCTTGTTAGCGCTACACCTAAACCTCGCTGGAATAACGCACTCTCTTTCCTCGTGATTCGGTCTTTCTGTTTCTGACTCAGGGACCGTTCCGCGTTGGCACCCCTGGCGACGATGGCATCGTCAACGTCAGGTTCGGCGTTTGGTCCAATCATTGGTGCACCATTTGTAAATGCAGAAGCCGACGTGTGTGTACTCCCCGTCGTCCGAACCGACGCTTTCCTTGCCAATGCATTGCCAGTTCCGTTGTGCGTCTTCATTCCAGTCAGTCGTTGTTCAGAGTCATCTGGCTCGGTGGGCAGAGAACGCAGGGATGGTGCCTTTTGTCTGGCCTCGTCCTCTGCATGCAACACCGTCTCTTCCGTATGATATGGCTGATTGGCGTCGCCCAAATTTCTAGGAGCTGCGGAGAGGTGATACTCATCCTCGCATTAGATCTCTGGAATTCTCACCTTCAACAGGCTGGTTGGCAGAGCTGGATGGAGGAGAGAAATGCATGACCACTGCGTCGTAATAGCGCGTTTGACCACTAGACACGGAGAGTGTTGGGGTAGCAGACATACAATTGAAAGGAGACGAGCGTATGAAACATAAACTTGATAAATACCAAACCCGACTACGACGTCATCTGTCCAGACTCAAACCCCTTTCCATTGTCTACAACAAGTCCCCGGTAAACTCACGGATGTCTGTGACCAATAACTCGTCCTCCTGTTCGGCATACAATGCCTTGACCACTTCCTGTTCCTTCCAGCCACCTCCCTTGACGGGTTCTAGGGTATATTCTATAGACAGTGCAGAAAGCGCCCCTCCGTAAGCATGCGAAATGCCTGTCCAGCGATGAGCAACAAAACCACATCCAACACACCAGAACATACCCGTGTCGATAATGAGCACTTTGCCCCCGCAACGCGCCACAATGTTTTGCAAGTGGGGTGTGTGCCCCATGACCATCCGACGCGTACCAGTCTTTTGTAGGACATGGTCGACATGCGCACAAATCTTGGACTCTTCTTCCTCTGCCCACCCACGGTACCACAGAGGTCCGTCCGCACCGTAAAGACGTGCCTCATCGCGCGAAGTCCCCGCAGGCAACCCGGGATAGGCGTGAGGTGGGTGGGGAGGAGGCTGTGGGGAACGAGATCTCAGTTTACGAAGAAGCGCGGACGAGATGGTGTTGATGGCACTCGGGAACGGTTGGAGATTGGGGTATGTTGGCGCGAGCCCACCGTGCACAAAAGAAAAGGCTGCGTGTGAGAGGGGCCCGGCATTCGCACTCGCATACATGCTATCCTTGTCAGGCGGATAGTCAGTATTGGGGGGTCCGAGCAAGCTGTGAAGAGGGAGGCGTGCGGCGGTCGTGTAGTTGGATGCCCAGGTATTGGCAAGCCATCCCGTCGTAACTGCCCTTTGGCGTTCACTGATGGTGCCGAATGTTTCGATTTCGGAGGGGTAAACATATCTGCGTGGTGTTCGTCATACAATCTCTGCTGCGGATGGTTCAGAACAATCACCTCCAGTCACCTTAAAGGTACTCAGAACTTGGTTATGTGTAAAGTGCACAGACTAGCCACGTACCAATAACATTCATCCATTCATGATTTCCTAGAAGGCTGACCACTTCACCCCCAACACCGTGTGCTTGTTCTCTCAGGTCCTCCATCCATTGAAAGAGTTCGATGGTATCTTCACCTCTAATAGGATAGTTAGATAGGTTGAGGATGGATAACCAGAACATGAACCTGTCAATGATATCGCCTGTCTGAACGAAAACGTCAACGTTCCCACTCCAGTTCCAATTCTCATCAACAACCCCGGCCATCTGGAGTACACGTGCTGCATTATCAATGTCGCCATGGATGTCGCCGACAGCAACAATTCGTCTGGAAAAGCGAGGCCGTGGTTCGGCAAGGGTGACTTTTGAATCGCCAGCATCGCCCTTCTGCGCTGGTTTTTGGGCTGACAATGGGATTTGCTTTGAAAATACGGCGGCCTGGACGTTATTTACGAGGGTCGAGAACAGAACAGAGATTTGGAGACCTGTACCAAGGTGTGGGGCTGGTCCCAGAGGCGATACGTAGGATTGAGCGAGGTAGGCGAGGGAGATGACCAGAAATGCAAAAGTAATAAACCTCAGGGTCACGTTCAGCGGCTGAGCCATAACTGCGATAAACTTGCTCGCAATGGACGACCGACTCGTCCCGAGAGGAGAGTGTGCTTGAAACAATCGGGTCAGGCAGGAGCCGGTTATATGATCGTGCTACTAGTAAGCAACGCCTCGCACCTCGAGGACTTTCGCGTGTACACAGTGCAGCTCGCGGGAGTGCTCCAGGCTGTGCGACAAGCCTGCAGCGGGGCTTGGGTGTGGTTCTGCGCCAATGGCTTAGCGGCTCTGGCTGTTGACCTCGAGTCAGCCCAACTAGAAAATCTGTGCCATTTCACTCTCGTACTAGGATCATGATATTGGTTGAACAGGGCACGCGCACAGCGGTCTTCTGGATTTGAACACAGCACGCCGCAGTCATAATAATGAAGTGGTTATTATTGATCGGTAATCGTAAATATAGTGGAACCAAGACGGAACATTCAAAGTCCAATAGACACCATGATGGGAGAGCTTTCCTTGACGATTCTCCTGAATCTGCGTTTGATACGCTGGTTCCTCGGAAGGGCAAGTTCGAAGGCCAGTGGCTTGAGTAACGAAGCACTGTATAGCTCGGCCTTCCTACTCAGCACTGCGTGGAATGCATGTGTGCCCAGCCTAACCATTGCATTACTTGTGGGTACGATCGGGATATGTCGGAGAGAACTCACCAAAGGACATCTGCCTTGTGGATGTCGCATTTTCCTCCGTTTTCCCGGGAAGTTTTATTTCTTGCGCACTGCATGATAACTGCGTACGTGTACCGTATCATCTGACGGATGGTGTCTTATCGTGATTGGTCATTACCGTATCTAAGAGGATACTGTAAAGACGTACTGTACAGGAACTTGACGTTCCTTGAAATATCGATTCCCCAGCTGTCGAGGTAGAAATGCATCTTTGCAGCCACAATAAGGAAGTTCCTGTAAAGGTTTAAATGCACAATGTATACGCCATTCAAAGTGGTATCGTTGTATATGATATGGCCCCTTGATTTAGCAAGTCTTGGGAACTCATCAGCGACAGATGCCAACACCAAACTTGAACGGCACGTACCGCAACATTTTGTGAGCAAAATTGACACCGGGATTGCGACCTTTATCCACAGTCAATGAATCCCTGAGGTCTATGTAGACAGGTTCGTTCTCAAGAGGATGTCGTGGTGTAGAGAACGCCTACCTGTACCGTTATATCGTGTCAGGTCTGCGAGAACCGAAAGATCCGATGTGTTGATCAATAACCCACACCAAGGGAAAACTGGAAGTAACCCTAATTAGCGTCATCCGCAACAAAACAAGGAACGAAGTACATCGTTGCCCGGCGGGAATGACATTCATAATTTGCGCGTCATAGTCAAAGTTTGTCAAAGTCTTCTCTTCTGATATTATGCAGCCATACTCGGGGTGGCCTGCAGTCATTATATCCAGGAAAGACCTTGCCCTTTGCGGGCAGGTAGTCACGAAGAGATAATCGTCAATTAATCTGAGGAGTAGCTAGATGCCACGTCAAACACATCAACTAGAAAAGTGTAATACGAGAGCTTACATTCTGAGGATCACTCGAACTGAATTCACCCAACTTTGTGGTTTCCAGATTCCCATAAAAGTAACAACACAACAGGGCAGAAAGTACCGACCCCTGAGGGATGCCCACAACTTGGCGGTAATAACGTTGACCGATCTATAAGTCGATTAGATATGAACTGACCACCAATTGTCTTAGTCCACCTTGACAATGTTTTCGTTGATATGTTCTTCTAGAAGGTGGATTGCTGCCTGTCGGCTTTCTAAGCTGTAGTTCACCTATTATAACCACACATGAAGATAGAATGAAATGGATTAGATTGGCCATGAGAGTGATACCTGGTCAACAAAAATAGTATCCCGCAGCGTGTTTGCCAAGTTGCGTGCATAGGCTACAAAATCGGGATGTTCATCTGTGTGGACATGAATGTCAAATTGGGATAGTCAACCTTGTGCCCTGAGGAACCTTCTGGATATGCCTTCCGAATATATTCCCGTCTGATTTTGCCAGCGACCGGAGTTATCTGCCCGAATCTTTGAATGAGATAGGTATCCTTGAAACATGAGTTTCGATTACGAGCAACAGAATAGAAGCCTTACTTCGGTTATAAGTTCCTTCAGAATTGTCAAGAGGGTGGATTGCTCAATGGTATCAAAGCAAGCCTGAACGTCGACCTTTACAAAGTATAACTTGGGCCTTCTTCTTTCAAAACAATTATCGCATTCTCATTTCCAGTTACTTACAATACGCCAGAAGGGTGATCCTTCAGTAATCTTGTCTTGTACGTCTTCAAACGCGCATATATCTCGTTCGGTCCGAACACGGAGGCACCAAGCAGGTCTGGTTGATGTCGCTATAGGTGGGTATGTAACATTAAACCTCCATTTCGCTCTACTGTAGACACATACCTTCTCATAAGTCAATATCTGAAAGGTTGTTTGAAGAATTTGGTTGATAGACTGTGAGCGACCCAGATTCAAGGACTAACAAAACAATCAGCTTCACAACGGATAACCGCTTGCGCAACATGCCTTGTTTTTGAGGGGCCGACGTCTCAAGTTGACAATCGGGCGGACCCCTGTTTCTTTCGGAAGGAGGCGAACAAATGAAAACCCGAGTTTACGTTGTCGAAGGATCTCCTCTGCCTCGCGCTACGGAATTTTTGTTAATAAATAGCAAAGCAATTGAATTAACAACCTTTTCTATTTCTTTAAAGGTTTTCTCGCTCAGCCGATCTATTAGAGGGGCACAGAGGACCTCCCAATCGTCTTGTCTGAAGTACAAGACTTGGTTACGGAATGCGGACGAATCAGTTACGTAGAATGTTGTCTGGGGAGCAACAGTGTTAGTCTATACCTCTATGCCGTATAGCAAATATTCACGTACCCTGATCAACGGAATCACAAAGGAATCGAAATACCAAAATATGAACTCTTCCAACAGTTCACGTCGCTTCAATGAGTCAGTCACGGAAACTCGTCCATGATAACAGTCAAGTGCTCCCCGAAGGGTAAGCCAGTCACAATCAGTGGTGCTGAACCTCTGAAGAACGTGGTGAAGCGATAGATTCTCATATCGGCGGGCCACAATGAACTCCTTGACATCTGCAATTTTTATAACCCATAGTCGCAAAGGATATCGCAGCACATACAGTTCTGCACCAATTTCAGATTCTTCCGGGATCCCCAGAGCTGTATGGGAATAACGGTTTTGGTTATAAGCATCACATAGCGGAAGACCTGTACAAATTATTAACTCCACATTAAGGAAGCTCGTCTTCTAAGTACCTCAGTGTAGCTGCAGGTAAACTCAATAAACCGAGGTTTATACAAACGATGTTTATTTGCTTGAGATAGCCCCTGGGGAAGAATCGAGTTTCCGTTCGAGTCAAGGGACACATCACCGCTGTATCGAGTGGGTTGAGAGTTCAATTGAAGAGAATGCTCAGACACCATTTCCTGTTGTTGTCAGAAACTTTTTGAATCTCGACATAGGTTATACCTACCAAGATAACGCTGCTATCAATTGCCTGGTTGTCGGTACTAATGACCTAGGGAAGTTGATTGTTAAGCCGCAAGAGCTACGGAAAATTGTTACCTTTGAAGGACAGACTTTGTCACGCAAGGGTTTATAACCGCATTTTCCGTGCCTCCAAATCATCTTCTCAAGCAACGATAAGACTTCCCTCAGTCGTTTGGGGGTTTTGCAGTTCCCAAGGGCCTGTACTGTACATCAACATCGCGCTTGAACATGAAAGAACCTTTACCTTGATCTCTTGTTCCCTGTCAGTGTAGTCCGGTTGTTGGCAACTTTCACCCCGATTTGTGACCAGAATGAACACGCTTGGCAAGCCATATTGTGAAGGGAAAATATATTTGCTGAGGTGGCGCGTATCTTTTGCGAGAGCACGAGGATCGGGATCCTTATGTGTATCAGGATTGGCGCGGGGCTTCTTGAGATACGAGGGACGCAAGCGGTTCAAGACATCTGCAAAAAACTTGGATTTCAGTGATTTCACGAAATCGAAACACTAACGATGGTAGGGCAATCCCGCGACGATTCTAAAGGCATTGGGATCACGCGACGGCCTAGCATAGAATATGCGCATTCGCACGAACTTAATGTCTGCCGCAGTATGTCTTTTTGTCGTGAGCAGAACAAAAAATAGCTGACGTTAGTATGGGATTACTGCACCTTTGAATAGGTTGACTGAAGATTTTTTTCGTGGAGGCCCTGACAGACTGTTCACGGCGGTTCGTTATTGTCTTAATCAGTCTCAGACGTTTCCGGGGGTGCAGTTGCTGGGGTGTTTCCCTTTTTCGCTTTTGTACCCGATGGTGCGGACCACTCTCAAGGAATCCGCCACCTGGTGGAAGTGATACAAATATGAGTGGTTCCCCTGCGAGTTGACATAGACACCCGTTAGGCAGAGATATGAACAGCGACGTCTTCAAGAGAAGGTGTAACATTGCGTCGGCACCGATTCTAAGACATCATTAAGCTCCTGTCCATCGTCTGGTTTAAAGAATCACCTCTGTAGCATAATTTCCCATTCTGGCCCATGAAATGCTGTGATAACGGTGTTGATGAACCGGTTGCATATCCCAGAAGGTGATGTACGGGATCGCTCATTATCTGGGACCTGCGGAAATGAATACGGAGTTATTGTGAGGAAGGAGCGGGAAAGCCTACACGCTGGTACCCAAGAGCAATGATGTTATTGGGCCTTGCCCTCGAAGCGAGGAACAATCGTTCATGAGCTTTCTGTATGATCTGATTGGATGTTCACGTTATTCAGGATAGTCTTGGTTGTACACGTGGACTCACGTCTCGCATATACATCAAGGGCGGCGAGACGGGGAAGGACGGACGCTGTATACTGTCTGATTTCAGGCCGACATACGATGTCTTCACTAAATCGCGGTAAGACTGCGGTCCATCGTCTGGAAGAAACAGAGATGTCCCAGAATGGGTGTCGGGGCATGGTTTGAGGATCTGATCCAAGTATCTTTCGAGTGGGACTACTTCATCAAAGTAGACGTCGAGGATTGCAAGAGTGAGAGGATGCCGCGACGCGCCTGACATTGCGAAACGATTGACCAAATGACAAGACGCGCACGACCGTGTACTGGTCACGTGCCTTTCGGATCAGTAGTCTCCGCACGCAAATTAGCTCAAGTGTTGGCAACACAATCATATTACTTGACTCTCTACGGTGGGAAGGGCATCGGTACATCAGGAATAAAGGCTTTGACTGCTTTCAGAATAATGTCGTGACCAATCATCACATTGATCTCCTCAATCGTATGATTGGTCAGACCATCTACTAAAACCGGGCCCAGAGTCGTACGCGCTGCATTTGTGGATCGAAATGATATAGTCGATGTCAATACTAGGTCGCATTATTTTGGTTTCCACCAAGTGACTCGGAGAACTTAAAGTCGTCAACGAAGGGTCTTTTCGCTCTGTTATCATTAATTTCGTTCTGAACCCACTTTGAACAAACCATAATGTAGTTTTCACTATCTTTGTCACATTATGCTCGAAATAATGAACCAAGAAACTCACTACCATAATAACCAAGACGTTAATATTGTGAATAAGGTGACAAGAATCCAAGGCACACTTGATCATGCCCTCTGGAGAATTGAAGTGTTGCGCCACCGTAAGTGCATATGGTGATCCTGCATATTTTCCATTAGAACAGACGAAAACAGAAAATCCATTCAACTGGATCTGCTTTCTGCTGGTGTCAATGAATGGATTATGTATGCTGTAATTTCCGGTCGCGTCTAGGTGGCTTGATGTCCTCGGGTGACAGGCAGTGTACACAAGCGCGGAGAAAATGAAAGTAATCCTCGAAAAAGACACGTCCGGACATCTACAAGTAGAGGCCCTCCGGAGTACCCTCGTTCTTTCTGTAAAGCACCTACGGAAGGCAATGAGACATCAGAATCACAAGTCGTGACGAACTACTCACCTTCTCCCTCGCAGTGGTGAAGTCGGCTTTAGTCACCCGCATACGTCGTTCTCTCAGCGCAAGTAAACCTGCCTCTGTACATACTGCTTTGATATCGGCACCTGATAGATCGTCCTTCGCCATAACAAACTCCTCCAGGTCGACATCATCACTCAAACTCATCCGTGCAGTATGCAATCTGCGAGGGGGGTGAGTGGCACCAAGAGGGATAGCGAGCGCAACGTACCGGAAAATATGTCGCTTTGTCTTTACGTCCGGTAGAGGGAACTCAATCTTTCGGTCAATACGGCCAGGCCTGATGAGAGCTGGGTCGAGTGTTTCGATCCTGTTGGTAGCCATGATGACCTTAACATCGCCACGCGTATCAAATCCATCAAGCTGATTGAGCAACTCTAGCATAGTTCGCTGGATTTCACGCTCGCCTCCCGAAGTCGAATCATACCTGAAAGTACGCTGATTGAGAGAGGACGAGTAACTACGCATCTATCACGTACCGCTTTGTACCAATGGCATCAATTTCATCGATGAATACAATACTTGGAGCATGTTCTTCTGCTACTCGGAACAGTTCTCGTACGAGTTTTGGGCCATCACCAAGGTATTTCTGAATAAGTTCAGAACCTACAACACGCAAGAACGTGGCGGAAGTCTGATTTGCAACTGCCTTGGCCAGAAGTGTTTTTCCAGTTCCAGGAACGCCATAAAGAATAACGCCCTTTGGAGGCTTAATACCCATTTCCTCGTAAAGTTCCGGATGAGTAAGTGGAAGCTCGACAGCTTCCTACAGAAAAAGTGAACAGAGAATTATGCGGTTTTTATCATGCCTACCTTGATTTCTTGTATTTGTTGCTCAAGACCACCGATATCCGCGTAACTCTCCGTTGGAGCTTTCTCAAGCTTCATAACGCTGACCAGGGGATCCATATCGTCTTCCAAAACACCAACGACAGCTTGGTTCTTATGGTGTAACAGAACAGAACACCCAGGTTCTATACGGTCCTTGTCGACAAAGCTCATGATTGGGACATATGACTCTGGTCCGGATGCAGTGCTGATGATGGCATGGTCATCGTCGATGATCTCCTCCAGTGTTCCTACTGCCATTGGCGTCCCGCGCAGATCATCAACCTTTGACCTCTCGTCTTGATTCTTCTCCTCCCTGGAAGATTCTGGCTTCAAACGTTCCTGGTTCTGTATAAACTCTTCCTCGAGGATGAGGTAGTCTTTAATTCGCTCCATCTTGAGTAGACGCAGACGACATCGGGTGCTTGGATAGATAGGAGGTAGCTTGGATGCTGTTGCGGGTCCACGCCTTTTCTTCTTTCCAACCCGTGTCGGGAGAGGTGGCTCCCATTTCTTCTTCTGTGGTTGCTGGTCTTTCTTATCCTTGTCCTGGTTCTGACCATGGTTCGCAGGTGGAATTCCTGAGGGGGCGTTTCCCTGAGACTCGAGATCAGCTAATACACAATATCAAGGAGGATATGCACACCATCCTTGTAGTTCGCGTAGAGGTAGAGTAGACGAGACGCGTCAGTCATTGACCGATATGGGCCGTGGAAGTCCTACACGTGACTCAGATCGCATCCGATTGCCGCGCCGAACACCCCAGTAACAGCAACGCAAAGTCAAGCCAAAGATCCAGCCAGGCATGACCTCAGTGACAACGCCATTGACATCCTCTTCGAGGTTCATTGAAGCAGGTATACTTGTTTTTACATTGATTTATCGTAATCTTACCGCTCATTAGACGAGGATGATGACTTGGACGAACAGGACATACCTGGCTTCACTGCGCCAGGTCTATCCTCACTAGCAATAGACAAAGGAAAGTCACGCGCACCGGATCCGGTTGCACAGACGAGCAGTGCGAGTGCACCTGCACAGGGCCTTTCAGGGAACATTGGTAGCTCAAATGTCCCCCAGAAACCTGCCAGGCAAACTGTTGGTGGAATTCGTGTTGAAACGCGGTATATGTTAACTTCTGGGTTGGGTCAGTTAATCGAAACTCATTTATGTACAGATACTCGGGGATTGATACCCTCGACGAGCCTGTGACTGCAACAATTGTTTGTGTCATTCCTTGATCTCTTGCTGTTCACTGACCAGTTGGTATGTAGGCGCGTGACCTTCTCTCGATATACTCAAAACTCATTCAAGTGTTGTACCCCCGTAAAGCTTCTGGGCGTGAAGTCTTAAGGTACGTTTGGCTACCGGTCAGAGAAATGGTCTAACCCACATTAGGGATTGGGACCTTTGGGGACCTTTATTACTCTGCCTTGCCCTTGGCATGATGCTGAGCGTGAATGTATGCGCATATCTAGCTGATTTCCCTGACAACTTGACCTACCTTTGTTGAAGGCACCAGCCAGCCAGGCTCTCGGGGTGTTCACGACCGTAGTTGTAATTGTCTCTGTTGGATCTCTTGTAGTGACTATCCAGGCAAAGGTAAGGTCAAGTAGTGCTTCCAATGTCATCTCTTATAGACCTTTGCTCCTAGTTGCTCGGAGGCAGAGTGTACGTGCAAACACAGACAGCGCGATATACGGGTAATTGATGTTTTCCAAGCTCGTTCTTCCAGGGTCTATGCGTTCTTGGGTATTGCATAGCGCCTTTAGACATTGCAGCACTCATATCTTGTTTTGTTCGCATTATCTGGATACGTGCACCGATTGCACTGGCTGCATGGGCCTGGTGTATCTGGGGTAAATTTCTGCCTCTCCATTGTGTTGATCATCACTCATAGAAGCAAAACAGCCTCTATAAATTTTTTGGATGGCACAAAAATAGAACAACAGCGTATCCTTCTTGCTGTATATCCTCTCTTGTAGGTGGATTGCTACCGCGTCACATACTCCGGTCTTACCCCCGCTAGGCTCTTCTACTTTGTGCTAGCATGGATGATTCTGATACAATAATCGTATGTGACATGAGCGTAGTTCTCTCTAGGAACGGCATATGCATGCGCAATATTGTGTGGTAAATATAGCAAAGTTAGTACACACTGGATTTAGCAACAAAGTCAATCACATCTCTTTACGCTCACTATCAATGCCTCTAAGGGTAGGATACGGTGATTTAATACTTAATCTCGGGCGAAAAGTCAAGATGGTACTGATGGAATTCATACAGTTCGGGAGCATTTTTGTTCCCCTTTGCTTCAGTTCGCGGCCGCCGACCAGGACAAGACATTCACGCTTCTAGAATGTCCTAGTACGTTTGGACGATTGCAATGTCTGGTGTTTTGATCATCCATGGCAGGCGGGACGGGCCAACTGATCTCTCATCTGGAGAACGACGAGATCGACATTGCAATGTACGTCCCTTCACTCCCGGATACTCTCCTTGCTCTCAGATCGCGTATCTGATTTGATAGCGCCCTCACGGATGCATTGATAGCTGGCATCGCAAACGGATCCAAGGCGTACAAACTGGTTGGGAGCTATGTCACCTCCCCTTTGAGATGGCGAGTCCAGCCTCCTCCTTCCATCCTGACAGCCACTTCATACTGCACTGCAGGGCCGTGATCACAGGAACGAGGGACTCTCCATTCAACCAAATCTCTGATCTCCGGGGAACAACACTTGGGATCTCTAGGAACGGCAGGTAGGCCGCTTATTTTTGCATCGTGCCTTGGCCTGAAAACTGCGCTCCTGCGCTTACTACTTGACACAGCGGCAGCCAAACGATGGCGTACGTGATGGCTCTGCAGCAAGGATGGCCTACCGAGGACCTCCGGTTTCAGGGTACGTTCCACGTCATTCCTGTGCACCCACCTCATCAAGCATAATTCACTCGTAGTCAACAATAACATTCGGGGCCTGATCGATTCTGTGAACGACGGATCGACAAGTGCGTTCATGTGGGAGTGGTTCACCACGAAACCGTTTGTCGATGCGGGCGAGTGTCGCTTTGTACGTCACAATAAGATCCCTAAAGAGGGATCTCACATTCCTTTCCCTTGCTGCGGATGGCTGATAACATGGCGGATATAGATTGGCCAGGTTCCGACGCCATGGCCGTCGTGGCTGATCGCAGCACATCCCAGGCGCGCAGCACCACCTGCTGTACGCCAGTTCCTAGATGGGCTCTCAGGTCATGTACGCACGTTTGCCTCCGCTGAGAACCGCGCAGGCCCAAGCGTGGCTTTCATCCAAAAGACGTTTGGGTACTCAGAGGGGGACATTCAGGTGTGTTTTTCCCATCGCCGAACGTCTGGCAGGTCATGTGGACTTTTTTTTTGGTTTTGATGTAGGCATGGCTACAGGCTGTAGCATATCCAGACAACTGCGCATATATACCCGCCCACGTCATTACGGACACCCTTGCGTGAGTAGCAAGTGCACCGCGAACGTGGCATCGCTGACCATTCCCACCACCATAGCATCCTCCAGAGGGCAGGTGCGGTGATAGCCCCTCAAGGAGGGTTCAATGAAGCGGAGTTCTTGCCACTCGGAGTCCAGTATTATTAAGTTAATCTGATATACTTTTGAGCCTGTCATGCGCAGTCAAGAGTATGCGTAATGCAACAGGGGAAGTAAATTTGTCTGCCAGAGTAAGAAAGCACATTGTTCTTGCTACAAAGGAGCAAAAGTCGGTCCGCAACAACAATAAAAATAACACGGAAGAAAATAGGTGGGAGATGCACAAGAGTAAATCGTTACAATACGTACAAAGTGTGGTGTCCGTGGGTAACGCATGGTCTGCAAAATGTACCATCTAAATTTCAAGCGTCCATTGATAAGTCAGCGGATCAAGTGAATGTTTGCTGAATTGTCCTTTGGTGGCACTACAGGTCTAATAAGTCTTGATCAAAGGTACGTGAGCGGACACGGACATGAACACCGACAAACTGTCACCTACCGAAGCCAGACGCGCCCCCCGCCACTCTTTTCACGTACAAGCTCCCATACGAATATCTCACCTGCAAGTCCGGAGATACAATCAATAAGAGTTTGTCTGCCTTCCTGTGTCCCATCCGCCTCAAGGACCCATTCTCCCCGCCAGCCCTCACCAAGCCCATCGTCAATGTCCATGAAGCCCATCCCGACACGGGCGCGAGCTATCCACATATATTTTTTGGCCATTGCCCAGCCGCCAGGAGAGTGAGGACTGGGAACACGCGACGTAGTATTTATGAGCGAAGTTTCAGGAGTGCCTCCACCACCTGGTGGAGCAAATGTAAAGGTAGGATTCGCATTCGAGGGCATAATATGGGTGTAGTAGAATGGTGAAGGGAGGCCAAGGGAGTCTGGGAGTGGTGGCGGGGCAGGAGGAGTAAAAGGAAGTAGAGAGTTTCCGTCAAAGAGTAGCCAAGTACTTCGAGAAGTAGAGCGTGCTTCGGGGGAAAGATCAAGTTGAGATTGCGTGCCTTCCGGGGAGGATGGGATATAGCCAAAATTACAAACGATGTCTCCCGTCGAGAGATACTGCCAGAGTCCCCCGACTTGAAGTTGTGCCTCGCAAGCTGCAATGGCATCGGGAGAGAGAACATTACAAGGAACAAAGACACGGAGGATGGGGGCACGGATCCTCGAGATTGCAAAAGAGAGATCATGGGGAGAACTGGGTATCCGTATTTCGTGTGGGTGTTTTCGAACAGAGGGCGACGATGAACTACTGTTAATTGATGATGCACAGGAAACCTCGGCGGACGCGCTGCGTTTGTGGGACCGTGCAAAGGGACGGGAAAAGTCTTCCTCGGAACGAGAAGTGGGCCAAGGTTCGGCGAATGGAGGGGCGGGGACTAGGTTCGGGTTGGTCCGTGAAGCTGCGGAGCGCCTCCAGCCAGCATCATAATACTTGAGTGAGCGCGGTTCCGTTGGTGGTGGTGGCGGGGGGACACTACCAAAAATAGAAAGTTTCTTCTTGCGTACCTTGATCGGGGGATGTCCGTTAGCAGAAGTATCGGCCCGTGATAACGGACTGGAGTTGCCCCCCCGCGAACGGGGAACACTGCACGCGGAGGAACTGTGAGTGCTGGCGTCGGACGGTTGGACGTCGGATAGGTCGGATAGGTAAGACAGTGGAGCTGGAAACGTGAGCTCGCGGAGGACACGAGGCGGAGAACCGGGTGCCGATGGAGATGGAAAACGAGAAGGCTGCCGGGGAGGATCTGAATCGATGGGTAAGGGGAGAAGAGAACTGTGAACGACGGATTGCAGAAAAAGAACAAAGCGAGAGTGTGTGCTAGCAAGGGTAGCAAGTCGAGTGGTCATTGCTATGGCAGCACTGTCGTTGGCTGCAGGATGGGCAAGGGATCTTGAGAGAGATGCGAGTGCATGCATGGGGTATTGATGTAGGGGGACTCGTTGCGAATATACTGGATGAGTTAGAGCGAGGAAAAGTCAATGTGCGTGTGTGAAGGGAAAGGAAGGACGAACATAAGAGATGGAGGTCGTGAAGGGTGATATCCACGGCCTGAAGTGAGGAGAGATCCCTGTAGCGGAGGGCTGAGCGGTAGCCTGGAAGATATTGGGAAAGGATAATATCTCGTATGTCAAGCACATCCCAGAGATTTCGGATGCCAGAGCAGGTCGTAAAGAGCGCGTACAGGTCATCCCAAGCGGCGAAGCGGATGAGTCTGGTGAGGACGCGAGGTTGTCGCAGGGTCAAGACGGCATTTCTGTGCATCCTTCGCCAAGCCTTGGACTTGACCAAGGGGGCGGAGGGCTTGGGATGTGAAGCACGGATCGGGGTTGGTCGCAGGGGTATGTCCAGGTATTTTTTTGATTGATGTGGAAGAGGAGGAAGGGGTCGGTCGTCAAACGAGAGATAGTCGGAGAAGGAGGTCGAGGAAGAGGCATCCGAGCTGGTGAGGGAGGGACTTGGACAGGGACCCATGTCAAGGGGGGAAATTAAATATTTAATATTATTACAATAAATAAGCTACATAATTTGCAGTGCGCTTTGCACTTGTTTGTGACTACCTTTGACTCTCGACAGTCATGTCGCAGGTCAGCGCACAGATCCTGTTGCCTTTGCGCCCTCACCGCCTTTGCAGACGCATACACTCGCGCGCGATATTTTTGGCGATGGCTCGGAGCTCTCATCTGAAGAAGAAGGCGCGTCTATGCGGCTACTTTACCGTCGCCTTCTCACCCCTCTGCAGACGTTCCCCAACACCGCCAGCGTCAGAGACCCCAGCCCGTCGAACAGGAAGTCTCTGGCTCGTCCAGCGACTCGAGCGATGCGTATGAACAAGAGCGTCCCGTGAAACAAAAACGACGAGTCAAACGTCGATCCGATGGCCGCGATGTTCACCAGACACAGAAAAAGCGTAAGCGCAAACAAATCACAGAGGAGGATCTTGCCGATCTTCCTCCCGAGAAAGGTTTGTCCGCTCTGTTCGCCACATCTTTCCCTTCGTGCAAACGCATTCCCAGCAAGCAAGCTACGACTTGAAATGCAGTTCGATGCTATCCTTAAGCCTAAAAAGGGTTCTCGACAAAAGAAGCGCAAAAAGGATGATGACGACGTTCTCGACCGCTTTGCTGACGAAGAGGTCTCTCGCCTTCGCGAAGCTATGTTAGGTGCTGCTGCAGATGATGAACAAGCTAATCGTGATAAGCTTCCCGCAACCAACAAGCTGAGACTCCTTCCTCAAGTCATGGACGTCCTGCGCAAGTACGTTACCTTGTACCCTTCTTAGCTCGTTGCTTATTGAAGACAATAACTCACGCAGGCAATCGCTTTCACAATCCATTATGGACAACAACCTTCTCGAGGGTGTTCGCAGATGGCTCGAGCCTCTTCCTGATCGCTCTTTGCCCGCCTTGAATATTCAGCGCGACTTCTTCCCAATCCTCAAGAAAATGGAGTTCATTGATAGTCCCGTCCTTAAAGAATCTGGACTCGGTCGCATCATCCTCTTCTACACCAAGTGCAAACGTGTTCATCCCGACATACAGCGCATTGCCAATGATCTGGTCTCTACTTGGTCCCGTCCTATCATCAAACGTAGTGCCTCTTATCGCGACCGTGTTGTTCCCACAGCACAGGAAGATGTCGGCGAACGTGCTAATGAACGTCTCAATGCCATCCTTGCACGTGCAAAGGAAGGCGAGAAGAATCGTATCAGAAAGAATGCTGTCATGATTCCACAAAGAGAGCTGGGCAACTACACTGTCGCACCTAGATCCAACGCAGGCATGAGAAACAGTCTGACCGTAGAAAGCGATATCGCACGGAGAAAGCTCAACGCAGAGCGCATGAAGAGCCTTTCAAGGAAGATCTCCGCAAAACCATAACGTCAGGTTGCATCTATCTCAGCAGTCATATTTGTATGTGTATGATTTTCTATTTTAATGGTTCAATTTTACCAGAATATCGCGAGTGAGTATAGCTGGACACGGCTCTCTTGGAAACTAGTAGCCTGTATTACTTATTGTTGAAGCGCTGACAAGTGGCTCTTTGCTCAGACTGTGCTGGCTTCCAAGCTAGACCGACTAGTTGGTATCCATGCGTCCGTCCTGAAGTGGTGTTCAGGGAACTGGATTTGTACCATGATCAAGCTGTGCGTGCGCAGGCCTTTCTAATTCCTGAATTCTCCGCGTCATCCGATGAACCGAACCGAAATTGTTTCAGCATGGTAAGGTTAGCTTCCTTCTCAGCCCGACAGCGCAGAACCGACAGCAGGCTGTGGGCTTGTGGAATATCTTTCCAAGAACTGTTCTTGGCCAGGACTGCCGCACCAGATACAAATTCCATCTTAGTATGTGGTAATTTAGACACTTTGGATGTGCCAGAAGACAGTATGTGCTTGCGTACAGTGTGCGCTTGAGCGACTCCTCGGTAGGTCTCGTTCGCTCTAACGCCTTGGTCGGGAAGCACCTTGGCTGGAGGGGGTTGACGTCGATCACTCCTGTACCCAAATACATTTCGCTTCCGACCGTGACAGTTTGGTTGGCCTAGCCAAAATCCATTCGAGTTCAATGTCTGGCAAGGGTGCAACCCAACATACATAATGATCTGTAAATCGTCGACTTGTAGCATTCCTCGTTATTGCATGTACAAGCCTCCGATCGCTGCCTGCTTCAACACATAATTCTCGGGTGGTATAGACTGAGAAGTAATGGGTGATGCAAAGGGTCGTCTAATGGCATAAAATGAAGTAACACCAGTTCTTCAGTTTGCCATGACTGCTACAAAGTTGCCTCCCCAGCGGTTTATAGACACTGAGCTCCAAAGCACGCCGCCGCCACCATTTGGACACGAAGCACGCGCACTATTTGGGTTTGATCCAAACTATGTCAACCTCAACCATGGTTGGTGTCCTTTCGTCCGTATGTTTTATTGCCTAACTCATTCACAGGTTCCTATGGCTCTCTGCCACTTCCTGTTCGTTCCTTTTGCGACAAGCTGACTGACGAAGTAGAAGCCAATCCGGACAAGTTCATCAGAGTCACCTGCATCCATTATCTGAATCGTGTCCGAGAACGCGTTGCCAGACTCATTGGAGCAGAAACAGACGAGTGTGTCATCGTGAACAACACCTCGCATGGCCTCGCGACTGTCTTGTACAACTTTACCTTCAACAGGGATGACATTTTAGTTGGGGGTGCGATCATTCTGTCTGTGGCGTCGTTCCTCGGCCTCACGCTTCAGCCCAGCAACGACTACGTACCTTCCCGTGTCCAAAACACTCAAATATATCGCAGATCTGCCATCCCAGCCCACTTTGTCGATATTCAACCTTCAATTTCCGACGACGCGCGCGAAAATTGTCCAAAATTTCCGAGAGCATATCAGGCAGCTGACAGAAGCTGGTGACACGACAGGGAAGAGGAAGATCGTCGCAGTCATTGATTCCATTGCTTCTCATCCTGGGGTTTCCCTCCCCTGGAAAGAGATGGTGACAATTTGCCGAGAGGCTGGGGTCATCAGCGTCGTGGACGGTGCTCACTCGATAGGTCAGGAGCTGGACATTAACCTGTCTGAGGCACAACCCGACTTTTGGGTCTCTGTATGTCCTCTGTTCCTCTTAGTTGTTCGTCACGAATATTGCATTCCAAGAACTGTCACAAATGGCTCTTTTCAAAGAGAGGCAGTGCTGTTCTCTACGTTCCAAAGAGGTTTGATCAATTACCATCGGTTTCTGCTTGCTCAGCTCGGTCAGCACAGAAACCAACACCTCATCAAGTCGACTTTCCCAACCGCGGTTGCCTATAATTCTCCGCACGATGACGATTATCGGGGTCCTCAGGAATTCACCAAGCTCTTTGAATGTGTGTATCAATATTATCCCTAATACTTTGCTATACAGTTTGTTCCTAGGGACTGGAACGATCGATCATGTTCCGCAGCTGAGTATCAGTGCAGGTTAATGTTTAATAGCCGTCCTCATAACCTCATTTCTAACTGCTCGGCAGCGATTGACTTTAGGGAATGGTTAGGCGGAGAGCACAAGATCAACCAGTATACACATGAACTTGCCATCGCAGGGGGTAAACACCTAGCGGAACTTCTTGGGACTAGCGTTATGGACCCGGATGGCGAATTCACACTCAACATGGTTAATGGCTACCACCCACTCATCCGCGGCGTCCGTCTCACGTGCTAATATAGGTCAACGTGGAACTGCCCATCCCGGGGGAAATTGAGGAAACCGAAGCGGTTCTCCAAATTTTTATCGATACCCTGTTACTCGAATGGCAGTGCTATGCCGCAGCATTCAAACACAATGGGAAATGGTGGGTTAGATGCAGCGTACAGATTTGGAACGAGGTTTGTACCAGGTGCTATGCGTGTGTTGTCTTTGATCGTGTTTTATAGATATCCGACTTTGATGTCGTCGCGAACGCTCTCAAGGACGCTTGTAATAAAGTGATGGGGTCTGCTGCGCGGCAGAAAAATTAGATCTATTTGTTCTCATAGATGCGAAATGCAGTGCGTATGATGTTGCACGGAGACGGTGAACAAAATTCACGGTTACATGATCTGAGGCTGAGCCAGCTATATGACGGATACGGGCTAATAACTCTCACTTGAGGGCAACATTGGTCCAAACTCCAGAATGACCGTCTGGATTCGGGGCATGGTGTACGGTAGGTACACTATCGAGGACAGCTCAGAGTATACGAGCCACGCAAAAAAGAACTGCTGCATCCCTTCGTTTGCGAGCAGGGTGACTGGTGAACGGGACGCGACCGTCAAACATTCGAAATTTCTTTGGGACCTCAATGATTCTACCGTCTAGCGGGCGCATCATGGAGGGCTGGCCAGGGCCTTTGCGAATTTGCTAGTCCTCTGATAAGCTGGGTTTCCTCTTTGCTAGCAAGGCGCGCGATTTGCACAACAAAAGTGATTCGGGGCTGGGACGTTCAGCACCAGGCATCAATTTTTCCAAGGGTATGAAAAGAGGCACCGGGTATTGATTTCAGCACCTCGTCAAAGAATTTTATAGTCTAGATGAGTGGTGATTTTATAAGCTACCTGCTAGGGCAGGTAACCAAGGTCTATATGTGTTCCGTCGAGGTGTCATCAGGACGCCTTTGGTATCAACACAAGAAATCCGTCTCAGAGCCGTGGTCGCGCAAGAACGGGCCCCCCAAGTAGTCGCGTACTTGGGCTAGCCCCGTCCGCACTTTGTGTGCTAGCGGGTGTGTCATCTTCGGTCGGACATTCATCCTCACCGCTCTTGTTTGCGGATAGACAAATCTCTCTCATATCTCGAAGCGCGTCCGCAACGTGCTCGATAAAGACATGTGTAGATGTCGTCGGGCAGGAGTGCTTGGATTCAACACAGAATTTGACCGCATGAGGGCCGATGAGGTCTATTCCACAAAAAGCGCCATTGGATAGATGGTGCGCAGGATGGTCCAGTGAGCGTACCCATGGTCAGCAATGGTCAGTGGAGGATGAGATGAGCTTACAGTTTATTCCGTATCCATTTTCATAAGGAGAACCAAACCTTTGAAATATCATCAGATTCTGTAAGAATGGCAGCCTTATCGATATAGAAAACGAATCGGTGGGTACTCACCCGGTTCCCCTGAACCACCACCCTTCGCTTAGGCCACTTGTCGACAGACGCCACTCTTGGCTGCTGTTGAAGATAGGGTCGTCGAACAAAGGGATAGTCGCTTCCGAGCCTGAGGAGGTTGTCCCTTCAGGCGTAACGGTATCCTGGGAAGGGGTTTCTTTGCCAACGTTGGACGAAGCTTCAGTAATATCATCGAGCCATGCCCATTCGTCACTGAGAATACATCGAAGACCGAGAAGATGTCGATCGATCCCGCGGCCCATCATTGCAGAGCGCGTAAGTGATGAATGAGCTTTGAGAGCGGATTGGAGGAGGGGGTGAAGACGCGACACCGGCTGTGACGCACAACATGCATATATCAGTCATCACACACCAACAGCGACTACACTCACCCCACTCCGAGTCTGGTCTACATTCTTCCCTTCCCACCCCGCGGACGCCTTGAGGAAAGCGTAACTCTCCGCCGTTAAAGAACGTATCGTCTCTGTACGTCCGTGCTCAAATGATCGGGTGAGTGCTGTTTCGTACACAGGAGTTGGACGCCGATGGATTCGAAAGTATGCGAGCTGGAGAGCGAGCTGGACGAATGAATCGGGCGAGTATGACGCTTTGAGCGGGATGATGAATACTCGGACAAACTCGACATTCATACGACTCACATACTCGTTTCATCTCCTCGCCTCCCCAATCGTCAAAGTAGGACACCTGGTGGTCCGAATTGGAGACAATTGCCCGTACGTTCTGCTTTGCACTTTCAATTGCTGTTTGTATTGATGGCGAAGAGACGAAATCGAGACGAGTCCAACGTGATCCTGACCCAGTTCCTAGGCCTTCCAATCTATCCTCTTGGTGGATGTTGTCAAACGGCACATGAGCCAAACCTCCACAGACGTTTACTCCATTGGCGCCAGCGACTGCCCACTCACAAACCACACTTGGAATTAACGCGTCAACTGGAGAATGTTCCCCCATGGCACCTGCTCGCGTGCTGGGCTCGACAATGAGAGACAGAGGTTTGTCAAAGAAGCGATTGTGCGCAGAAGGTGAGCAACGGATAGCAAATTGATGAGACAAGAGGTCAGGGGGCGCTGTTGGTGATGGCCGGGAAGATTGGAATGCAGGAAGTAAATCGGGAACCTGTTGATTGATGTCGAAAGTAAGGCGAAGGTTTTCGTCTCGCTGGTCTGCGGGTACAGAAGGTGCGGACCAGTGGTCCAAAGAAACTGCAAAAAGTGATTGATGTATAGCATCAAACGAATTCTTGTTTTGTGGAGAAATGGAGAGCAGGGTTGAATAGTTCTGTTGGACAAGTGATGTCAAGATATGGCAAGGGAAAGGGGGATATGAATTCCTACTTGGGACCACTCATCTCTATTATCCGCTGTGAGAATGCCAACTTCTACGGGTAACTCACCATTGCGCCGACGATGATGGACATCGATTACGATTGCCCTCATACCCTTTTCGATCTCGTCAGCGTGCAAGGGTGCACCAGTGATAGGGTCTGCTACACGGAGTGCGTAGTAATAATCATGCGCTAGGACGGTGATTGTGGACGCCCATGGTGAAGAAGGAGGCGGAACAGCAGTCAGTGTGTCAGACGGCCGCAAAGGAATACGGCAGAGATTGAATATCTGGGAAGTTGAACGTCTTAACCACAAGCCTGATTGGTCGTATATGAGTAATCAAGGACAGAACTAAAGGGATGATAATACCTATCCGAGTGGTATCGGGATACAGTTCCTGCCTGTACCCCGAGGATGAGTGTGAGGAGTGGCAATGAAGAGTATACATACGAGTGTAGGCGATATTTAAAGTCAAGGATGCCATGGACAAGACAGGCAGCTCTCCTGACCTGCCAGGAAGTGATTCCGGTCGCAGAATTCGTGACTACCTCTGGTAGTACATTCGGATCGTTCACAAAGGTAAGCCACCAATTGGAGTTCACTGGGAGGGGCGTTCTCCACTCGAGATAAGCCTTCTTTGTCCAAAAGTTATCGTCGAGCCAGTTGTGCGGTGAGACCTTGTCGAGTGCGCAAAGACGCGCTTGAGCTCGAACGCCGGGTCCCTTGAGAAAGGCCTTGACGAGTGCTAATTGTCGCGCGTAGGCAACAGCAAAGGAGGGTCCGCCGCTGTGCTCGTCTGCTAAAAGGACTGGCTGTACGGAGCGCAGGTAACCCTCGAATGTCCTCGCAATGTCTGGCACAGGCAGACGAGCCAAACGCTGCGACATCACCGTCCGAATCATACACACCCGATAGCACGTGACCCGTCGCGTTCTCTTCCATGCCCGCTCATCGGCGCGTCCAAGCTTGGATTGCACAAAACTACCAAAAACCAGTTATTGACCAAGTAAGACTACGCTCACTGTCCTCGTACAAGCTAATAATGTTGTCAGGAATGGCTTGCAGATTGCTCAGACTGGATCGCATCCGAGTTTGACCTCGATCCAAGCAGAGACTTTGACCAGTTCATCCAACACGTCGAGGCGCAGCTCCTTCAGTCTAATCTTGCAGACTCGACAGTACACGGGTCAGGAATTGACCCTTCTCTTGTGGTTTCCGTCCCAGTCCCACCTCGGAATGCTCGACGTCCTGCACGCCAAGCACCTCGTCAGAAAGGGACGACTGGTTCTACACCACTCCTCGTCGAAGTTAAGAGCATAACAGAAATCGCACACTCTGCATTCAGCCTTTTGAATATGCACCAGACCCGTATCGACCGAGCAGACTTGGGTCTTGCACATGACGAGAACGCGGAACAGCACCCAGACGAAGACGAGGGACCTGTGCCTAGGTTCCCGCGCGGTATGCTCAGATTCGAGCTCTCGGATGGGTTAACCACGTTTAGGGCCATCGAGTTTAGGTCCCTGCCCCAGTTGGAACTAGGTACCACACCGCTCGGATATAAGGTGTGTCTCCTTTGAATTACCGTGCCCACTCACATCACCTTCCGTAGATGCTTCTCAAGTCTACACCAATACGGAATGGCGTCGCATTTCTCGAGCCTGTGAATGTTGTGCTCAAGGGTTACAGGACAGAAGACCATGACATCCACAGCGAACAAGTTTTTCTGAGTTCGCTCAGGAAACGGTTAGGGTATGGAATGCATCCCACTGTACCCCTTGTTGTGTCTCATCATCGAGCGTCCTCGCTCACAGACGTCCAGATCCGCCACCCGAGGCAACTGTCGCAGCTCAGCCCCAGGCAAACCTACCCGGCCAACGACCATCGGAACAGCCTGCACGCCAACTTCAAGCCCCGCCTGTAGCACAACCGCCGTCTCCGCCCACAGATATTGATGATATGTATGTAGATGATGAAGTAGACCCCGATGTCCTGCGCGAGATGTTCAACCAAATGGACGAGGCGATGGACGTCCAAGACAACCAGCAGAGTATCCGTGCCCCGCTGACCACTTCGGAATCGAGAGGGAAAAGTCCAGATACCAAACCAACATTGCATCTCGACACAATCCCATCTTCCAATGGCCCATCTACTTCTTCGAATAAAACATCCTCATACTTCACCGCCCATCCTTCCGGGTCCAAACTCATTCCCGACATTGGCCTTTCTCCCCGTTATTCTCCTTCACACGACCCGGATCCCGATTTCGACATTACTTGGGACCTCGACGATACTGGGTCATCTGTTTTGCCTGACAAGAAACACGACGCTACATCCACGAAGCCACAAGCGTCTTCTCAGACCAAGCAAGTTGTTCCGTCGGCGAAACGCCCCCTGTCTCCGGATCCCTACGACGACCTTTCGTTTGATATGGACGTGGACGAGGTGTTCTTTGAACAGGTAGGGATGATCGAACAAGATGCTCTAGGCATAGGGGCCAGTAACAAAGGAAAGGACAAGGGGAAAGACATTGCAGAAGAAGGCGCGCTGTCTCGCGGTCGTCCGAGTGCAGCAGTCAAGCAGGTGCTGCCCGGCTTGGCTTCGGGTACGAAATTTTTAGCTATATATCCCGTGTCCCCTTCCGGCGCTGAACGCAGCACGAGGATGCAAAGTGGCACACGGATGGCTACCGGTACTTCGTCATTAAGCGGCTCGACGGAAACGCCTACCCCACAATCTACGCAATCGTCGGACCGTCGCCTTCCTCGTGACCCATCGTTGATTGTCATTTCGTCATCGGAAGACGAAGCGCCGGGAGGTCTGAGCATCGCCAGGGCTCTCAATCTTGCTCCCAGACGTGCACGTAAAAGAAGGGCAATAGATCAGGATGATGCGGTGGATTCGGAGGTGATTGATATCTCTGATTAGAGCTCTCTGTCTGGCATACGTTTTCGTTCTGGGGCCCCTTTTGAAGCACTACACTTTTTGATACAGTACGACTTGAAGAATACATGCATTGTTCAGAGTGTCTGTCGAGTAAATTCGTTGGACTCATTTACGCTGGAAGGTATGGAGTCCACTCCTTTTCAGCGTCAAAAGCTGAATGTTGGCAAGCTCGCTTGATGTTTGGGATCGATTACGAGTATCAATCCTGAGAGGTAGGGATATGAACGTCGATAGCAAGCCAATGTGTCCACACTCGCAAAATAAATTTCAAGGGAGTTCATTGATTTCGTGCGTATATTAGGGGTAACACTCAACTCTGCCTGCATTCTGCAATGAGATCCAATCCTTGGCTTGATCAGCTCATCCAAGGAGTGCACCCTTGGTCTTTTTCTTTTTCTTTGAGCTACTAAACGACCGCCAGCTGTCCACGCGAGACTCTCTCGACTCTAGTCACGAGATCGCGCTCAGCCCCAGATGGTAGAGCGCAGAAAGAAGACGTACCTTCCCATGCCCTGTCTTCCTCTGCCTTGCGCTTCTTGGAAACAACTTCCTCTTCCTTTCTGCGCGCCTCCAAACCTTCGTTGGCAAGGTTCATTTTTATCGCCCTGGTCCACGTCAGCAAACTGAACGTACACAGGCAGTCCGCCTCACTTTCTTCTCCGAACTTCCTCTTCGATCAGTACCTCTTTGATTTTTTCCTTGAGCATAATCCTCCATGGGGTAGTCAGACCCTGAGCCTTCAATTTTGGATCATCAGCTAAATTCTTTAGACGAGGATCATCGTCAGTGAGGTTTGTGGGTAGGGAAAAGGAGCGGAGGAGGGTTGAGCGGGCTGAAGCGATCGTTGCGTCAAGTTCCGTCCGTTTATTGGTATCGGACAGTTCAGCCTCGGCCTGCGAATAAACAGGTAGGGGGATGCGCAACAAATGCACGGCGAGCAACGTACCTTCTTGAGTATGTCAAATGCATCTGGAGCACGCGGGTGGGGGGTCTTGTCAGGATGGATGACTGTGCATAGAAAAACGTACGGGTTGGTGTGATCATGGGCACAAGCGGAGGGATAGATTGAATGATCGAAACGGTCATATTTCGTTAGCGTGCTCTCGACTCAATGACTAGGTCAAGGAAGAGAGGAGGGTGCTTACAGAGAGATAACTGTCGATATTTGCGCTTTACATCTTCCGGCTTTGCGGTTTCATCGAGATCAAGGATATCATAAGGACTTGAGATTCTTGTCAGACACAAACCTTGCTAAACAGGTTCCATGGCTCACTTTAGCTTGAATGCCTTGAGTATACGCTCTACTTCGACCTCGCGCTGGAATGCCGACGCTTCCTTCGACAGCAACTGCTCCAACTCGGCGTCTGCTCGGTTGTTCGACGACGACGACCTGGAATCTTGTTGAGGCTTGGGTGTCTCGGACATGATGAGCGTTTCGTGCAAGTGTAGTGATCACGTGTCAGGCAATGTTCCTGCAGTCACTCGGACGTTGTCGTACTACCAGCCTGCGATGGGGTTCTGCTCCGCTTTCGACTTCTCCTCCTCCTCGAGTTCTTGATTCACGCTTTGCTCGCCATCACCAGGCCCGTCAGCGACGCCATGCGACCCGGAATCGTAACTTGCTCATGTACAGTACCGCTGCCGTACGCACACTGGAATAACATGCCATCCTCACGATTTACATGCCCGTGTTTAGATCATCTTTGGGGTCGGTGTGACCTATGCAGCCGTTCCGCTGTACCGCATGTTCTGTGCAGCGACTGGGTTCGCTGGTACACCTTCGGTCATCTCCAAGTCATCCGACCGTTTTGATCCCTCTCGACTCGTGCCCGTGGAAGAAGCACGGCGCATTCGCGTGCACTTCAATGCAGACCGTTCGGAAACGCTGCCTTGGAAATTCTTCCCTCAGCAAAAATACGTCGATGTCCTACTGGGTGAATCCAGCTTGGCTTTCTACAGGGCCAGAAATGAGAGCAAAAAAGATGTCATTGGAATTGCAACTTATAATGTCACTCCTGACCGGGTCTGTCGCACTCACTCTTTTGACACCATTGCACACTCACATGCGTGTGGTCGTCCAGGTTGCACCGTACTTTTCCAAAGTAGAATGCTTCTGCTTTGAGGAACAAAAGCTACTTGCAGGCGAAGAAGTCGACATGCCCCTTCTCTTTTTCATCGACAAGGATATGCTAGATGATCCGTCGTGTCGGAATATAGATGATGTTGTACTGAGCTACACATTCTTCAGGTAGCTCCTTCCCCTCTCATGTATAACCTCGCTAACACGGTCATCAGAGCCCGTCGAAACGCTCAGGGCCACCTCGAACCCGACGCAGCAGACGACGTGGTGCAAAAGTCGCTCGGGTTTGATCGTTATGAGCATCCACCGCAGAGAGTCTGACTTGTACCAATGAATAATTATTGTTATGTCGGTGTGATTGACACTGCCTTGCAAAAGGTCTTTGTCGAGGTTAAACCCGTTGTCGTGATCGACCCGCTGGTCTTGTACAAGGCTGTGGTGATGACAATGAGTCGGATATGAGTGTGGTAGTGAGAATACCGCCACCGTCGGGTTGGCGAGCGACGATCCAAGTTGAAGCACAGGTTTTCCTGGACCCATGTCCTCCCCGCTCATGACTTCTTCGAGTCCGCAGTGGGACAGTCGCAATCGTGGCTTTATTTCGCCAGCGGAACTTCAGCAACTTCGACAGGCCAGTCCGGGTAGAAACATCGACGTACACGACTTTCCAGCACGGCCCACCAACGGTACTTTAGGCCAAGAGATCCCAAACGACGACAACAGCCAGCCCACCACCCAGCCACGGCCCATGCCACCCTCATCTAACGCTCATACACGTACTTCCTCCTTTTTCTCCTTTCGCAGCAAGCCCCATCAAGAATCCCGCCAGGATACTTCTCCTACCGCTACGCCTTCCTCTCTGCGCGACAGACATCCCACAAACCCAAACGGTACTTCTCCAGCGGACTTTGGTGGCCCTGCGCCCCAGATGGGCCAATCAAGATCACTCGGTCCAACGAGATCCCCAACCGACCCACAACTGGACCAACAGCAGCCAGCTACGATCCGTAGGTCGTCCACGGCGGGTGGTCAACCTGCCTCGACACCACTACACCCTGAAATTCGCTCCGTCGTCCAGCTGACGCTCGCCCATGCACGCAAGGTGTACTTTTCTGGCCCTCTCGTAAAGCGCCTCGAAAGGCAACCAGATGGCCAGCGGCCCCTCAAGGACGAGGGCTGGATCGATGTTTGGGCACAACTCGGTGGAACGACCCTCAGTATATGGGACATGCGTGAGGTGGAGGAGGCAAATAAACAAGGCAGAGAGGTCCCCCCAACTTATTTCAACACCACGGATGCCGTGCGTTTCCATTTTGTAATCGCTACGTGTTTGATGTAACCACGATCATAGTTTGTACAAGTGCTCGGCTCCATCACCGTCCCTGCTACTGATGGCGAACCTCCAAAGAAGTTTACAAACGTACTCACCCTCAACACGGCTGGTTCAAATCTCTTGTTATTCAGTTGTTCGTCCACCCCTGCTTTGATATCATGGGCAACCGCACTCCGCCTTTCCGCTTGGGAGAAATCACGACTCGAAGAGATATACACGGCCCATTTAATACGAATAACTTTGCCTGGCGGTATGGACCTGCCTTGTTCAGAGTTTTCAAGTAATGAACCGATTTTTATAGGCAAAGACACGCACTCGACTCTACACCGTGGTCGAATGGAAGGTTGGGTCCGCATCCGTGTCGCTGGACAAACCGACTGGAAACGGATGTGGATGGTGGTATCTGCAGGATCACCAACCGAGACCCATGGTCAATCATATAGTGATGGCGCTCATCCCGGTGTATCAAGTATCGCCCGAAAGAAACGCATGTCCAGTCTCTTCTTGAGGGATCAAGTCGAGGATTTGCCACAACACCCTATTTTGTCACTCTACGCATCCTCGAAACCAAAGGACAAGAAGAAGGCTTTACTGACACTCAAGCACGTGACTCAAGCCTTTGCAGTCTATCCTGAACGCCCAGAACTAATCAATCGAAGCACGCTGATGAAGCTAGAAGGTTTACTCGGCGATGAAGAGACAGCAGGTGGTATGAGAAGTCGAGAGGGGTGGTTACTCGTCATGCCAGAACTAGAGGCTGGAAATACACAAGCATCAGAAATGCTCAAGTGGCTTGTTGGTTCGTGTCTTCATCTCGTTTTCAGTCGCCCTCTGATTCACGTCTCAGCGCTCCATGATGCCTTTGAACTCTACGGGCGACCCAAATTCTACACATGGGATCCTCGAGATCCCGTGTCAATGATGTTCGCTTATCCTGTCGGGCCTTCTCGGGATGTAAGACTTTCCCTGGTCTTTACGGTGTTTGTCTAACACGCGGACAAAGCTTCTTTTCTTGGATAGAGAGCTGGCAGAATCAATGGACCCAAGAGATGACCGCACTTCAATCATTCGCTCGCGTTTGTTGAACGTGTTACGCGAACGAATGCCTAGGATCGATCCCCAATCACGACCAGATGTCCCCTCCGCACTCCCTTCTTTGTCCATGGAAACCGAAAATTCTCAGCAGCATCCTCTGCCTGCACCTCCAGCTACTCAGGGGTTGGAGCAGTCCTTACAACTTCCACAGTTACCTTCTTTCGAACTCGGCGGCCCTTCCTCACAGGCTCAAGCTTCATCTCGTACCGACTCCGCCATTGGCCGTGCACTGACACCTATCACAGAACTGAACAGTGCTCGTGAGACTCAAACTGACTTATCGCGTGCACCTGGCCCTTCAGCTGACCAGTCTCATGGAATTCGGAAACGTGCATCGGAGTCGAGTGAGGACGAGCCCCTTGCAATGATTGTAGCTGGCGTCGCCTCCATGATTCAAGAGAGCGAAGAGAGTGGACCGATTCTCGGCCGTCCCCTAGCGTCAAGTCCTCCTCCCAGTGGAACGTCTCGTAAACCAAGTGGGGATTCTTTCGGAAGGGGTGCCGGTTCTCGTCCCGACTCGAAATTGTCGCCGAATACAGAGAATCCGACAACAAAACCACTGGATATATCTGGTGTAGAAATTGCGGGTGTTAGGTTACCATTTTCACCAGTAATTTCGCCCGAATCACCCTCGTTCTCAACGAATTCAAGTTCCTCTCTGCGCTCACCTACGCCCGGCAACCAAGGGCTTACTCACCAGTCGGCTGGATCTCCTAGCTCACCCGGGAGGT
Source organism: Xerocomus spinulosus (assembly GCA_038094075.1). NCBI lineage: Eukaryota > Fungi > Basidiomycota > Agaricomycetes > Boletales > Boletaceae > Xerocomus > Xerocomus spinulosus. Next base: position 28,459 of record JBBPTN010000004.1, on the reverse strand, counting down.
CGCCAAGGTCACCTCCCGGCTCGCCGACTTTCTCAATCTTGACATCCCCCCATTCGATGCTGGAAAAGGACCTGCCCTCGATCCAGGCCCTGCAAGCTACTCAACCATTTTCTTCTCTGCCTTCAAGGTTGCCGATGCGCAACAATTCAAGTATAGTTCCCCCTGTTCCGGACAAACCCACGTCATCGCCCCCTCCACCGTTGTCTTTAATGCCCGCTTCAAAACATACACCTACTTCAGACCCTCAGAGCGTATTCACAGATGCACTCTTCTACATGCAACAACTAGACGAAACACCTGTCCCTCCACGCCGTGTTCCCACGACCATCTCCGAAAAATCAGATTCGACATCTGTGTCAGAACCCGGTTGGTCAACGAATACACCTCTCTCAGGTGCACCCTCTCCTTCACAACCTCCGCGAGGTGGAGTGGTCTCAGACCCGTCGCTTAGCGGGTCCCGGCTTGCGCTTGGCCGTAAGCCTTCCGGCGCACGTGCTCTGACGGGTAACGGCTCTAGCCGAGTACTAAATACGGATGCCACATCGGTTTCTTCGCCAGAGCAACAACACCTTCACAGGGTACCCGACAGTGACAGTGACACCATGTCTGACCGCGCTGAAGGCGAGGCTGCATCAGCATCAAAGAAGGCTCAAGTGGACGATGTGAACGTGGACGCGCTCGCCGCCCTGTCGTTTTTGGATACCGACCCAGTTATCGCGCCCGCACAACCAGAGCGGCCTACGACAGCCAAATCCCCTGTACAGTTGCCATCTTCACGCCCACAATCGCCACCGCAATCAGTGGAGAGTTCAGAGGTTTCTGGGGTCCCGGTCCTGGACAACGCTGGGCAGTACAAGTCGACGTTCGCTCCCTCAAAGCAGGCTGTGCAACGCAAGGCAAGAATGCAGGCACAACAAGCGGCGCATCAAGCTGCCGTTCACAGGCCTGGGAGAGCGAACGGGAGGCGCGGGTCAGCCGCAAGAGTTTCAGGCTGGAATGAAACGAGTGAAGAGGAAGAGGAGGAAGAAGAAGAAGAAGAGGAAGATGATGAAGAGGACGCTGACTCTGACGGCGAGCCGTCTACTACAGGCAGCAAGCGGCCCTCTCAAACATCTGTCCAGACACCTAATTCCGCGCCTGCCGCGGTTGGCAGTACACCGATTCGACCCCTCCGTCCCCAGAGTCGCAACCAATCACCAGCTGAAGTTGCCACTGCTACAGATGCTAACCCGTTTGCTCAGTTACGGCACCCTCGTGGTCTTCCACCTCTTCCGAGACCACAAACTCAAGGTAAATACTGATTTTCGTCTGTGATCTCGAGAGCTAATGGATTCTGTCAGGTGCACCTGGCGCCCACGATGATTACTTTGCGCCTCCTCAACGACGGTTTGTTAGTGATCAGCGTCCGCGGACACCTGACGATGGCGTTCCACCCCGCCACCTTTCCGATCTCCCACAACAGACGCCATCTCGGCATAGTATCTGGACGCAAGTTCTTGACTCCGGCCGCCAACCTGGAACGTATCAACCACCTCCGGAGGCACCGCCCCCACCACAGAGGGACACGTTTATACAGCTTGAACCTATGTCCTCTACCATGACGAAAGCGTTCATACCACACGGCCTACTGTCCGCAGGTATGCATGATAAACAAGATCGTTCCGCAAAACGGCAAGAAGAACTCGCGCGCGAGACTGGTGCATCCTTGATCAATGTCCCAAATAAACCTCCACCACCGCAGACTGGTCTCCTTGGTGCAATCACCGCGCACGAACGTGAACGCAAGCGTGAAGGTGGTGTTGGCGCGGCTCTGACAGAACGTGAACGAGAAAAAAGACTTGCTGAAGACCGCCAGCGAAAACTAGACGAGTTCCAGCGTCAACAACTAGAGATGGCTCAATCTGGCATGTTCGGTGGTCAATTCCCGATGGGCATGAATCCTATGATGGGAAACCCTATGATGAATCCGATGATGCCCATGAATCCGATGATGACTGGAGCGGGCTCCATGATGCCACCAGGAAACCCGATGATGACAGGAGGATTTATGGGATATCCAAACATGATGCCCCAACCGTATATGTTTGCAGCACAGCAAGCGGCGCAGGCAGCCTATCAACAAGCTATGATGGCGTTCTCCGGCGGTGGTGAGGGTATGCGTGGACCATCACCGTTGGCTCCCATGATGACTGGAGGTGGGATGGGTTTCGATCCCCGTATGTCCATGATGGGAATGCCGATGATGAATCCAGGGATGCCGATGGGTGGTATGGGCGGTGGCATGGGTATGATGGGAGGTATGGGAATGCAGATGACGGGCGGTTTCGACGGGCGGTTCTCTGGTGCCATGGATGACTTGCGACCGCCTGGTGTCGTTGGTGGTCAATCGCGGCCTGGCAATCACTCGTCGCGCAATAGCTCTGCTGGACAAGGGTCCCCGGCTGGACCACGACCTGTGGACGCGCCCGAGCGTTCTCGCGACAGCCCAAAACACTGAGCGTCCTCCACTCTCGTGATAGACGGTGTATGGCCTTTGGTTTTGTCTGGTTCTACGTTTTTATGACCTCGATTGCTCGTTTTCGCTTGGTATGATGTTTGGTGTTTTCGGTGTCCCAGACCTCTAGCGCGCATCTCAGATTAATTTTCTGCATTGTCGTATCGTACTCGGTCAGCAGTAGTCATTATCAGTTTTTGTAGTGGCATTTCAATGGATACACGCTCGAGTCAATCTGACACGCGACTTTGTCATCCGACCCTAATAACACGACAATAAATATGTAGTCCTACTCGTACTCACCGACCAGGATGGGTGTCAAGTCGCTCTGGAGCCTTCTTGAGCCTGTTGGCCGTCCAGTTCCGTACGTGTACTACATCCCTTGCAGGTGTATCATCTCAGACAGTACAAAGACTCGACACCGTCGAAGGAAAGGCTCTCGCCATTGACTCGAGCATATGGATCTACCAATTTCAGGCCACGATGCGTGACAAGGAGGGTCGCGCGCTCGTAAACGCGCACGTCCTGGGCTTCCTTCGTCGTATCTGCAAACTCCTGTTCTATGGTATCCGTCCAGTGTTTGTCTTTGACGGAGGTGCGCCGGCACTAAAGCGAAACACGATCGTACGTGTTCCCGTGTGTCCACCTGATACATTCTCCAACATCGCTTCTCTCAATTAGTCTGAGCGCAAGAAGAAGAAGAGTGGTGCCGCTGCTAGTCATGCAAAGGTCGCAGAGAAGCTTCTGGCGGCACAGATGAGGCGAGAAGCGCTCATCCAAGCTCAGGGATCACAGTACGCACAGCATCCTTGGTATCTACCTATTTCTGATCCGTACGCCAGTCCACCCCCGTCCAAGGGTAAGCAAAAGGCACCTCAGGGTCCCGTCGCTCTCGACGAAAACACGGTGTATCTCGAGGATATCACCGGTTCTGCATCCAAGACACCTGTAAAGAGGAAGGACGTGCCCGTTTCACCCCCATCGTCGAAGAAGAAGAACCGGTTTCACGACCATGATCCGTACAGACTTCCCGAGGTAAATATGGAGGACCAGGTTGCGAAAGCGACGCGAACACATGCGCCCGATCCCCGTTTAGCCACGGAGGAAGAATTGCGCGCGTTCATCGACGAAATGCGACCAGAAGATTTTGACGTCACCTCACCCGCATTTCGCGAGCTACCGACAGAAGTGCAGTACGAGATTGTTGGCGATCTTCGTCTAAAGTCGAGACAGACGTCGTACAAGCGGTTACAAAACATGTTGCGAAAGGCCACTACGCCGCTCGACTTTTCCAGGGAGCAGATCAAAAACTTGAAACAACGTAATGCGCTCACTCAGCAACTTCTTATGACGACAGACACTATCGGCAAGGCGCATATCACCATTCCTGTTCGTATTGCTAGCGAACGCAATAGAGAGTATCTCCTCATCAAGAATGAAGGCGTAGATGGTGGCTGGATCCTTGGTGTCCGAGATGAAGGTACTCGGGCAAGGCCGATTGAGATAGACCAAGACGCCCAGATTCCCGCAAACGACGGGGATAGTGAGAGCGACATGGAAATGGAGGAAGTCAATATGTATGACATCAGATGCTTGGTTATGCAATGTACTGATAAGGTTTGATAGACCAACCGATGTTCCATTTGATCCTGACCTTCGTGAGTACCAACGGGAGATGGCCTTGTCTGCAATTAGCACCCGGTCACAAAATAATACGGTGTCTCCGCCGGTACAACGACGCATCAAACCACAGCGGCTATTTGATTTGGATGACGAGGATGTGCTTCCTCAGTTCCGTCCTTCGGAGTCCGATCAAGAAGAAGATCCTGAACTCGCTATGGCCATACAGGCTTCGCTTGACTCTGAACGTATGTTGAATCAAGGGAACTTGAATTCGGTGAAACCGTTGTCCAGCAAGAGCACACCCCAGTCACAGCAGGGGTCCGCTGATGAGTCCTTTGGTTACCGTCCGCCAACTACGGTCCCTTTTGCGCGTCCCAGGACAACTGATGACGATGATGATTTATACGCTTCCCCATCTCGACTTGAGACAGCCTTGTCTATTGCAGGTGCTGGCCCACCACGCAGCACATCAAGACGCTACGCTCAACCGTCCGGCCAATCATCCATGTTTGGAACGCCGTCATTGCTATTATCTCAAAGGCTCCCCGTTCCCTCGTCATCAACGCTATCCCCTAGCAAGGACAACACAGGGCACATCACCGCTGTGAGGTCATCAATAGATTCCACTCTCCCAGAACCATCGCCTCCGCCTGGTATGGCATCTTCAAGAGACGTCTCCGAGGTCGGACCAGAGGTTGATGACGACATGGAAGAAATAGTCGTGGTTTCGTCCACCTCTGAGTCCTTGGTTAGCATTATTCCCCTAGCGTTATCTCCATCTCCGTACATGAACGGCGACAGCCGTGAGGACTATGCACAGATATCGGAGCCTCTTGTGACCACTGGTTTACCTAGAGTGTCATCTCCGATGTCGACGGCTCCAGCTCACGACATCCGTGAACTAGAAGACGATAGCGATCACTCAGCTATTGAGTGGTCCCGGTCACCCTCTCCGAGCCATGAACCCTCGACGGCCATCGCACCCCCTGAACATCAAGCAGAGAGCTGGGATGCCGCACAGGAGATGGATCCCCACAAAGAAGCAGGAGAGTTTGCCCGATTTGTCTCTCAGATGAAGGGGAAGGACTTGGACACCGTTAGGAACGAAATCGATGAAGAGATCAAGGAGCTGAATCGACAGAAGAAAGCGGCGATTCGTGATTCCGAAGACGTCACGCAGCATATGATCTCGCAGATTATGGTACGTGCTCGTTCTGGTATCTGTATGGCTTGGCGTTCTCATCCGCTCAGCTTATGCTGCGTCTGTTCGGTATCCCGTATATCACTGCTCCGATGGAAGCCGAAGCACAGTGTGCTGAGCTGGTGTCCTTGGGATTGGTGGATGGTATCATTACCGATGATTCTGATGTGTTCCTCTTCGGGGGAATGCGAGTCTACAAGAACATGTTCAATCAATCCAAGACGGTCGAATGTTTTTTGCTTTCGGACCTAGCTCGAGAAGTCGGCCTGGACCGCGACACCCTCATCCGCTTGGCATACCTGCTGGGTAGTGATTACGTGGAGGGCTTGTCTGGGGTTGGTCCCGTTGTGGCTATGGAGCTTATGAAAGAGTTTCCTGGCGAAGACGGCCTTCACAAGTTCAAGGATTGGTGGTCAAAAGTTCAGAGCGGACGGGACCGAGAGGAGGATAATAGCACCAAGTTCAGAAAGCGATTTGTGGGTTCTCTGAATGTTCGCTGAGGCGGCACTAACTATTGACCGACGGCAGAAGAAGAAGTTCAGGGATCTCTATCTTCCGGCGGAATGGCCTAATCCCCTTGTTGTAAGTTTTTCGCCTTGATCGGTTAAGACTGGTCTTTTACTCGAAATGTCCATTCAAAGAGAGATGCTTATTATCACCCTACGGTCGATTCGTCCGAAGAGCCTTTCAAATGGGGCATGCCCGACCTTGATGCACTTCGGCAGTGTGTAGCTTTACCCCATGGACAAGACGCGTGCTGATCACTCGCGACCTAGTTTCATACACGAAGAGTTGGGTTGGAATGAAACCAAGGTCGACGACCTATTGTTACCGATAATCCAGAAAATGAGCCGGCGTCAACAGGTGAGACTTTATGTGGCAGTTAATTGGGTATTGAATGCGATGTGTATCACCAGGACACTTCCGCGAACAGACAAGGAAGTCTGAATGACTTTTTGGACGTGGATTCTGGGTCCGGATCATATGCACCTCGAAAGCGGCAAGCGTACGCTAGCAAGCGATTGCAGCAGGTCGTATCCGACTTTCGGAAAGAGCGGGCAAAAGCACACAAGGGCCTGGGCCTTGCACCTACCAAAGATGGTGATTTTGTGGTCGAGGACGAAACAGGGCCATCGCGAAAACGCCGCAGGGCAACGGCTCCACACAAAAAGACGGGTTTGACGGAAAAGGCCAAACAGAGAAAGACCAGGGGAAGGCGCAAGGATACAGACGCCACATCGACGGGGGAAGAAAGTATAGATGACGGGGAGTGTTTCGCAGCTACCCCAGCTCCATCGGGACCTCTTTCAGTCCAATTGCGCCCCCGACCGGATCCTGAATGATTGCCCTGTCCACCATTTCCCGGTCGACAAGTGTTGGAATGGTGATGGTCTATTTATGTATAATTTCTGAATCGTTGGTATGGGACTATCTGGAACTACTGCGGCTAGCTAATTCAGTCTTTTCCGTCGAGTTGACAATATTTGACAAGGTCAGGCAAAGGGACAGGCCCGGTATCGCAGTATTACACAGCCTAGTCTTGGTCATCGTCGCTTTCTTCCCTCGCCTGGGAGGGCGGTTCACTGTTGTCCCGAATTTATTGTACACAGACATACCTTGTTCTCGTCTAACCCGCCTAGTTCCTTGACGAGGCCGGTGAATGGATACTCGCGAGGTACGGTCGGTCTCTCCGGCACCAACGCGTAGTTGCAGAGCAAACCAAAGCCCACAAAGACAGACGCCGCTAGCGTAAATTGGAACAAGGCTGTCCGAGGTGGCACAACCGAAATGTCAGGGCCCCACATAGACAAAACCTCTTCATATTCCGGAACCTGGGAGAGGCATATGGTTAGCTATGGAAGAGTTCCTCGGGAACCACATGGCGCGTTGGAGCACGGACGGGGTCACCAAAATTTCGCCGCATTTGCTGGTCCCACCAGCCTCTTGGCCCAAGTGTTTGGTTAGATTGCCAAATGTCTGGATAGTCATCGAGCTGTGGGTCTTTTTCGTGTGCGGTTGAGGTGGATGCGCTCCTGAGGCAGCGAGGAGACCTGAGACGCGGTTGTCTGGCTGCAGTAGAGAGGGCGCGCGTTGCGAGTCGCATGTCGACGTCGACGTTTAGGACGAGCACACCCGAACAGGACCCCAGAGAGCAGTGGGTGCGACAAGACCCCTGGGAGTGTGTTTTGACAGTGAGATCCTTACGACGATCGCTTACCCCATCGGGGGTGCTTGTTCACGTTACCATCCCCGTTGCGGACCGTTATATAGCGCAGTTTAACATGCTTGACTAGCAGGACCCTTTTAGGTGCGTAATGGACTCACCCTTGGACCTTCCTTGTCTCATATCTTTTTCTTACTGTAGTCTGTGGATGCCTCGTTATGACGATGGTGACCACCACTCACTTTGTCAAGGACGTCGACAGACGACCTGGCAAGTCAGTGCATCGACGTCCAACTGGGACCGTCATCTCCCCTCTCGTTTACACCAACGACCTGGTCAATTTGTGAGTACACATCCCTCTGACCGTGCACCGCAGACTGACGTTTCGTCACGAGTGACCACTGGGACCACCTGTTTATAACAAACTGTTGTAAAAGTCTAACGCTTCACAACTTTGATGGCCCACCAGCGACTATCCTTGATGTTGGTTGTGGTCGTGGTCTCTGGGCCATCGAGGCAGGTAGATCGTGGCAGGTACGACCTTCTTGCATCATTCATTCACTTCTACTCACCCTGCGCTGATAGGGTAGTACGATCGTGGGTTTCGACGCGCACCCAGTTCAGCCCAAACTCAGCATTCTGGATAAGAGTTTATCTCGCAGGCTGAAATGGGTTCATGGCAATCTGTATGTTCTCATTCATCCTTTTCAGGCACTTTTACTCATTCACCATAAGACTCGACGGACTGCCTTTTCTAGACGGTCAGTTTGACTTTGTAAGGATGGTGCGTATGGGGCTTCATATTCCTGAAGACGAGGTGAGTATGCGAAACCGCCTTGCGTTCCGATATTTACAAATCGTTTCACAACTGATAGTGGGGATACGTACTTGCGGTAAGCATAGCGCGGTGTCGTCACCTCTCGTAACTCAATCATTGCCCTCAGGAAATTTCCCGGGTACTCAGCCCTAACGGCGTTTTTGAGGTGCGAAATGATCGTACATCCTTTTATAACCGTCTTTCTTAAATCCGCCGCTTCAAGATCATTGAAGAAGACCTTATCTTCCCATCCCAATTCTCACCGTGCTCAAGCGTAGTGAGTAGGTCACCCGAAAATGGCTCACCGCGAAGCTCCAGCACCGCTGTGTCAGTTCAAACACCTTTCTCAAAATCGGACCCTTCGATCAGTGGAGCTGGCTCCAGGAGCGATCTATTGTCCGGCTCGTCGTCATCGCTTTCACTTGCCACGCGTGGTTCAGATAGATATCCATCACCTCCGGACCCTCGAGATCACAGTAGGCTTCGGCGTGCATGGGGAGAAATGTTGTGCAACAGTTTCCTCTCACCGAGTCTGCTCTCTGTTTTGCCATTCCATCTAGACGCATGGTTTCATGAGATACAGACTCACCCACCTCTCGAGGTCCCTCTTCCACCCAATTCGTCATGCAAACGGGGTGCTCGTTCCACCACTGGGCTGCCTGGTCTTGTGGATCCAGACGCGCTGTTCGAGCTGCGAACAATGTCATCAATCGAATCAGACGACGAGTGTACGGGCTTTCCCGACCGGAAATCTTCTCGCAGGGGCGTGTCGTCGTGGGCATCGATGCACTTGGCACGGTCTGTTCGAACCATCGTGGCATGCAAGGAGTCGATATGGCATGCTTACGAAAAACTGTATGGGCAAGATCCCTCGATACCTTCGCTCCTAAGAACAGCACAAGTAAGGTATATCAGGAAACACCCCGACCAAGTCCATTCCACGACCAATCCACTTCGTGACTATTTTGAACGCGACTGGATCAACTGGGAAAAGTAAGTTGCGACATGTTCGGGGGGGGTGTTGCGAGACTGACCGTATGCCAAGTGACATGACTGACCGTACCTCTGTACGAGGGAGCATTCAGTCCGAACTGTGCTGGAATGAGCCATTTGGAAATGGCCCAGAATGGCGTGCATGGTTCAATGCCCTACCGAATGACGAAACTGAATACGAAGGGGACCACGAACTGTGTAGGAGGCTACGTGGGTTTGTATGCTTCAAGGGGGACTCGGCGGCGACGAGTAGATTCAGGTGATTTTACCTATACCTTCTAACGATCGATACCTGGGACAAAAAATTCGAACGAGACTAGCGCACATTTAGACGACACACCCTATTGACACGATACCCCGTATCCAAGCTGTATAGTAGTTTGTAGGTATATTCACGAACACTGGGTGTCATGCGCAGATGCATCTCGAAACTTGCCAAATCAGGGATTAGACCCGTCTTCCGCCTACCGCTAACTTCAAGCTCTCCAGGTCCTTGTATTCTCTTTCGCGATCGCTCCCAACCTCCTTGACAGAGATAGACATGGCTGACACCCAACCACCAAAGCCAGTTGAAAAGCCGCGATTGATATCGGAGGCCGACATCACCAAATACAAGGTATGTTCGTACCGATGCTTATGCCTCCTCACACGTTCCTCTTCTGGATCCTTTTAGACAGCTGGCGACATCGTAAATGATGTGATGAAAAAACTGATCGCTCTCTCCGTCGAAGGAGCGAAAATAATCGATCTCTGCATCGAGGGGGATAAACTCCTCGAAGAAGCGACGGGCGCCGTATACAACAAGTCCGTCAAGGGCGTCAAGAAAGGTACGCCCCCCCACTCTGATGCGCACCACACGTGCTCACTGACCGGACGATGTAGGCATCGCCTTTCCGACATGCATCTCCGTCAACAACGCCGTGTCCCATTTTTCACCTCTTGCGTGCGTGTTGTGAGTAGCCTGCCGAGCGCTGTTGATGGTTGATTGTAGCTCGGATGCGCTCGTATCGCAAGCGTTGGTCAAGGATGACGTCGTGAAGTTGCATATCGGGGCTCATATCGACGGGTTTGCGGCGATCAGTGCAGAGACGATCGTCGTTGGTGCGAGTGAGCAACATCCGGTGACAGGGCGACGTGCGGATGTGCTCAAGGCAGCTTGGCATGCTGCCGAGGCTGCGTTGAGATTGGTCAAGGTCGGGAACAAGAACTGGGCGGTCACGGAGGCGGTCGCAAAAGTGGCGGCGGCATGGGATTGCAAGCCGGTAGAAGGTGTGTTGTGATCTTGATGGTGTCGGACACTCAACGAGACGCGTTCATTGTCGGATAGGGATGCTTTCGTGTCAACAGACGCAGAATGTGATAGATGGAAAGAAGCGGATTATTCTGAACCCGACTGAGACGCAAAGACGGGATACGGAGACGATTACATTTGCAGAAGATGAAGTGTACGGGATCGATATTCTCGTTTCGTCAGGGGAGGACGGCAAGGTGAGTTTTGGCCATCATTGGGTGCGATCAAGGTTGAATTGCGACGCTCCAAGGCTCGGGCGGAAGATTCGAGAACGAGTATTTATCAAAAGGAGGGGTCCGTCACATATCAATTAAAGCTAAAGAATTCTCGTGCTGTGTTCTCCGAGATGCAGAAAAAGGCTGGCGCCTTTCCGATCAATATCCGTGTCCTAGAGGACGAGAAGAGGGCGCGCCTTGGCCTTCAAGAAGCCGTGTCTCATGGTCTCGTGAAGCCATATGAAGTGGTGTAAGCAACGATCCCTTGGTGCTGTATTATCCTTTTGACCTTGAGCCAGTTACACTCCCGCGAACACGTTTGTGGCTACATTTCACTTCACCCTTGCCCTCCTTCCTGCTGGACCTCTACTGATCACCCATCCACCTGTTTGGTACAAACAAGAGCTGGTCAAGACTGAGAAAGAGTTGGAAGACGAAGAGCTCAAGAGCTTGTTGACGAAACCACTGCGAGAGATTAAGAAGAGAAAGAAGGCAGAGTCCGCAGAGGCTTGAGTCTTGAACGATTGGACAATAGATGTAGCACGCTATCTGTCGATTGACCACAATGTTTAAACACTGAATCATCCCATTTACTACTCGGGATCTGATTGCGTCTTCGTCAACTTGCTAGCCTCTTGGCCGAATTCCCCAATCGTTCGCACGACGAGATCGACGTTTTCCAAGAAGCCATTGACGGATAGACGCGCTAACCGGATGGTCAGCGTCTGAAACGTCCTGCAATCCGTGGATCGATCAGATCAGTCATGCACGGGAAACGTGAACGGACGCAATCAAGTCATCGCCCTCTACCGTCAACGTCCGCCGCACCGCGTCCTTTTGTAGCTCGGCGTCGACATCGATGACCCGTTTTGCGATCGTCGCATGGTCGTTGCTCGCAAACGGTATGCGAACAGTTCTGTGGGGGCATCAAGCACCCGACGGATGCCATGAACGAGTACTCACACGGTGTGCCAGGCTGTGTCGGACATGGTGGTCAGTACTCACGATCTCTAGAGTCGGGACGCGGAGGATCTACTAATCCAATACTAGGCAAACCTCGATCGCGAGATCTCTCAAGGCTAATTAGCCTGACCTAGTCGTGTGTGTACCTTCGGCGGACATGTAGTACACTCACACTTTTGCCGTCAGACACACACGATCGATGCGTGGGTACGAGAGAGAAGGTGGCGTTGTTAGTACACCCTCAATTGTCCAAGGCACCAGGTCCTGCAGAGATTATCATTACCCCCGTCTAATAGACACTTGTCATTCGCACCCCAGACGTGTTCTAGAATCTCTAGTATTGCTCCGTCATTACCACACTTTTTTTTTTTTTTTTCACCATTACTTGTGATGACACGCGATCAGTGACAGTGGTTGCGAGTGTAGGCTTCTGTGGCGTCCGCTCGTGTGGCCAGGGTCGATGAGACCGGTGATACCAGCAACTCCGGCAGTGTTGCGTGTTTTGAAAGGACATGTCTTGAGAAAAAAAAACATGGAGTTGGTCAGCAACGAAAATGCGGCCCACAGCTAGAGCAGGCGATTCAGTCATGCAGTGGTGACGAACGCATGATCGATCATCGGGAAGTGTTACATGTTGTTCCTTACAGTTGCTATTAGAGTGTCGTTCCTGTCGTATGGTCGATTGGCAACATGTACCATGGTGATGGGTGTTGAAGTAGCCCCTGCAAGTATCACCCAAAGAGATGCCAGACAAAGTCTCTCGGCCGTACCCACCGGAGGTCCTTCCGAACGCACTTCATATCCGCGGAACGGATGCCAGCACGGCACTCGGACCCGGCTCAGCAACCATGGCAGGCTGATCGCTTTCAACGCGGCTCGGCCACACCGGAAACATCCCGCGGAGTGACAACACAGGCACAAACAATCTATACAAGGTTTCCATTTCTGATGTTACAACAAGACAAGCGTTTGCAAGTACAACCAGCCCAAGAAATACCTGAGAACAAGAAAGCCCGTTCAATCCAGTGAAGAGACATCCGATCCGCAAACACTGTACGTATTAACACAACACCAGCACTCCAGTTCTCGCCTGAAGAGATGACAACCTATAAATCATGGATAAACACAAGAGATCGTGGGGGAGAATCTAAACCAGCTCCAAAAGACGAAGAGACATTATCACCAGGATAATCACAAGGTCGGGCGTCGCAGTCGATTAGAGCGTCAACGCAGCGACAGCGAGCAAGGTAGTGCCAAGGAGAGCACCGGCGTGAAGAGGGTGCGTCGAAAGCATTCCAGAATTCGCAGACAGGCCAGCATTAGCACCGACTGCTGGAGCACCTGAAGTCGTAGGAGACGAGGGACTGGCACCAGATGTGGAATGGGTAGGACTATCAACCGAATGAGATTCGTCAAACAAACATAGACAACAGCCAAGAATTACCTCGAAGTAGGGGAAGTCGATGTGCCGTTCATCAAGCAACTGGTATTATTGCTGCCTTGAACGGTGACCTGTTGTCCGTCAATGATACACCCAGGACAGAAATCTCGAAAAGAAAAAAACGTACATTGCCACTCCAGCCATCATTACCCTCGGAATCCTCGACGTATAGAATGACTTGAGTACCAGCAGCGAGGTTGACAGTCCATGTCAACGAAGTAGAGTTCTGGGACCCAAGATCCTCGCTGTGATGCATGAGCAGTAGCTCGAAAAGAATCTACACCACTTACAGGGCAACACCACACATATCGGCTGCAGGGGCAACGAGGACGTCATAAGGTCCGCCACAGCTGTCTGTCCAACTGATCTGGGCAGGTTGGCACTACAGACAACATCAGACAGGCCTCCCAATCGGCTGGGAGACATACCTGGACTAATGTGGGGGTATTTACGGTAATATCCGACTGGGCAAAGGCGACTCGAACGAGAAAGAGAACAAGGGAGAACGAAAAGAGTGTAGCGAACATGGCTGCTCAGTGGCGTTGGTCGTCGAGACGGGCGTGGCTAAATACCCAGCGGATATGAAAGCAGGGAGGAGCGTTGGACAGAAATTTGATGCACTGCAAGTGATCTTATGCAAGCGTTTCAAACCCCGCACGACAATACACCCTCGACAATGAATCAAATCAATTACACGTTTTTCACACGCACCGGACCAAGCAGCGGGTCATGTAGATCGACATCCGAAAGTTAAAGCCTACTCTTTACAACGTTGCCCTCCTCTACAAGTCTCCGTCGCTTCGTGATTCTACCGATATCATATCAGCTTTTCATTCATACTAGATCGGAAATAGCTCACCCGGAATGCAAAACCACGCTCGGCTCCTTGCCAACACCTTCCACAGCTTGACGCTCCTCCACCGGCACATACGGTCGCTCCGAAGCACCCACGTAAATTTGTCTTGGCCGCCATATCTTGACTCCTTCGGGAGACAACATCATCTGAGCATCCAAAATTAGCAACCTTTTGACTACAGTTAAATCCAAGGCACCTGGCGCCAGTGTGCAAGCCACCCGATGACACGGGGTACGACAAACAGCACGGGAAAAAAGTCCATCGGGAAACCTAATAGTTAATGGTACAGTTTATATTACAGACATTCGCATAAACACGTACCCATTGCGCGATAAATGAGGCCACTGTCGATCGTCATTACTTGTTCCATTGCAAAGGTGCGGACATACCTCCAAAAGTCAACGTTGGGTGCAAGCCTTCGCGAGACGAAATAGTCATCTTTGAGAGCCGCATCATGCAGCGCCATTGCAGTTTTGAGTAAAGGATCAGCACCCGTACTGCACGAGGCGTCTTGTGTAAAACTAGCGAGAGCAAAGCAAGTCGATGACATACACTGCAAATACTTCATCCGCTACCTTTCTGATGATAAAGGACCGCGGATCAGACTGTACAAGGGACGTGTGAGCGATTCCGCTCTCCTCGAATTGAGATGATACAGACAGTCTTGTAAACACGATGCCCGAACCCACTAAGAACTTTTTCGCGACGCTTCACAGAGGCCAGGAATCCTGGAACATTCTCAGGACTAGGAACCATGCAATGACTCTGGGATGATGTGTGACGAAAATACGTTGGACGCATACCTTCCAATGGATACCAACATCCGAATCACAGCTTCATTCGCGCCTCCGTGAAGCGGACCACTGCATACCGTGCATATGAACACCCAAGCTATCCAGAAAACACAACCATGCTTACTACAACGAAGCGCAGCCTGCTGCGATCGCGCTATATGGATCCGGGAGTGATGATCCGGTTTGCAGAACGGTGGTACTAGAAGCATTCATCTCATGATCGGCGTGGAGAATGAAGAGGATATCCAAGGCGCGGACGAGGACGGGATGAGGTTTGTAGGCCGACCCGCCAACAGTCGACGTTGTCGGGAACGCATCGCTATGCGACAAATGGTCGAGCTGAAAAAGGAATCTGGTGGGTACACCAACGGCTGTCAGCTTGTTTGTTTCGCGCGATGGCAGTATACGTACGACTCTGTGTAGTTCATGCCCGTCGGTGGTACCACGAACTCTCTTCCCTGTCGGACGCGGTAGGCCATTGCAGCGAGCGTCGTCGCCTTCCCAATGAGCCTGTAGATCTGCTTGTCCATGTTCTGAAACGCAACCGGGTCCCCTTTTGCACAATTCGTGTAGAGACTCTGACCTTCAAGGATGCGTATACGACCATCAGGGTTTCATCTGGTGTGTTCGAAAGGTACGATACCTTTCAAGGACGGGTTGGCTTCGCCATAGTAGGACCCTAGATATGCAAATGCACTGGTCAAGATGGCCATTGGATGAGCGTCGTATCTAAAGGCACGGAAGAACCCAGCAGCGTCTACATGCATGACCCCGTGGTTGAGCACCTCACGCTCAAAGTGAGCGAACTGATCCAGGGTAGGGAGAGAACCATAGATGAGGAGGTATGCACACTCGAGGAATGAAGACTGGGCGGCGAGCTGTTCGATGGGATAGCCTCTGAGAAGGACATGAGCAGGAACAAAGCGCTACAGACGAGTATGAGAACCTGTAGCGCAGGATGCCATTGTCGCCATCGATGTAGGTAATAGCACTCTCGATGACGGCGGTGTTCAAGAAGCCTCGATCGGAAACTCGAAGGCCGCGTTCGGACTCGTCCTCTGGGCGGTCGGTTGGGCCGGGTGGGGCACGGATGGATTTAAAAAAGGGAGCAGAGATAGCATTGTGGGATATACTGTAACGATCAGAATAGGAATTTGAACAGACACACGAAACTACACGCACGGAACCTTGTACTGCTTTCCGGTGCGGTTGTCTATGACGGTCAACGACTCGTCGCGTCTAGTTCTGGTGTCTTGGCCCATGGTGGTGCTGGTGTAAAGAGTGTTGGCTCAAATACCGCGTCTGAACCGGCTCAATTGGGTTACACGTGTCTCTGCCAACTCACATGTCAATATTGTAGTACAGCTGTATGGTATGATGACAACTTCTACTCGACCCAAGTGACCCGGTATTCTGAACATTTCATGCACCCTCTGGCCTCTTTTCTCTCGACAGCCATCCTGATAGACATCGCATGAGACAGTAGTCGACTACGAGAAGACAACTGACCTCGCAACTTTTGATCATGCGCCTTTTGTCTTTCGCGGTCCGCAGCTCGCTGTCGTGCCAACTCTGCATCCACTAGTGGTCCTTCTGTAGTCATCACCCCAGTTATCAATGTCAACGGACAAGACTTTTAAACCAGCTGGGTACGTACCACTAGGAGCGATCTTCTTCGCCTCTGTCAGGACCACTTCGGCTTTTTCAAAGTATCCTAATTCACCCAATGCCTTGCCCTTCCGGAATAACGCCTTGGTGTTGGCCGGGTTCTTTGCAATCGCCTAATTCACCCTGATTGTTAGACCCGGTGTCCCAGGTGTAACCTACTTGCCTTGTCGGCAGTGTCTACAGCGCGTTGCCAGTTTTCCTGTTTGAGATGGCATGCCGACATATTGGCATAGATCTTCTCGAGCATAATGTCGACCTGTAGGCTGGCTGTCCAAGGACTGCACTATCTGGCAACATGGCACAAACCTCGGTTTTCTCATCTTTGGCACTCGCAGCCCGATCGACTGTTGATGACGCAGCGGGAGGAGCGCCAGCCAACCCAAGGGATTTGAGCGCATTCCTAAGCCACATGAAAAAACGCCACATACGGGTCAGATCGGATATCGACCAACGTACTTGTCGAGTCCATGTAAATACATGAGTGCCTGCGACATCGATGAGAGACCCTGTAGATTACGCAAAAGCCATGGTTTACCTCGTGATAAGATCGTAGTGCTGCCCGTTCGCATTGACTCAGATGCGACTACGAGACGAGGACTGTCTGAGAGACCTACCACTCTTCAGATCACCTCCCTTGAATGCGGTATCAGCAACATCCTTCTTTTCTCTTGCTGTATTCAGCTTGGTTGCAACTTGGTCCTTTTCCTCTGGTGTCAGCGCTACAGCATTCGCGTCAAGTGGAACGGCTGGGTTCGCATGATTGGAGGTAGAGGTAGATGCAGACATTACTCGGTGTTCAGTACTCTTGTAGCGCTATAAGAGGGCCAACCCTCTGTCTCAGAAACAAGGCAGGGGTCTATTTGTCTGTGTTGTTCCTCCTTCCGCTTCTGGATCTGACACTTTGTCGCCGACACTTTCCGTCTTGTTATTGCGTTCTACATGGCCCTCCTCAGTACTGTCCTTGGCTTCTCAGCCTTTGGCCTCGCCTCGCGTTTTGGTCAGCTTGCAATACAAAAGCGAAATCTCATGGACAGTGCGTTGACAACTATTTAGACACCCTCATATCCTGACGCGCTTTTTGTTCAGACTTGGCTGGACATGCCATTGCAATGGCTGTCTTTGGGTATGCGGGCTACTGGGTACATCACTACGAAGTGCGGACAAACGAGCTCATTGCTTGGAAACGTGGAGAAATTCAGGCCAAGATGGATGCTGAGAGAGAAGCAAGGGCAGCCTGATGGTGGGTCGAGAAGTCCGTGTGTCCCAACACGGTGTAGGTTCGTCATATACACTTTGGGTATCGTTGGGCCTGACACGATGTTTCTGCGAAGAAATTCTATAGCACGGCACGATAGCGCTCGTTTTGTATTTAGACACCATCCGACTAGGTGGAACCATCCAGGGTCACTGTCCTTGCTGCCACATCATGAATTGAATGGACGGTTCCAATGTGTCGTCAATCCACCTGTTGGTGTCATGCATGCTACGAGGACACTGCACCTACGCTTGTTGTGGTGTGACGATCCAAAGGTATCCGTCAGAAGACACGGTATTTCAGGCAGCCCACTTCCATTTCACGACCCCTTGCCCTACACGTTCTGAGTTCTGGGCATGCTTATCGAGCAGGTGTAGCCCGGAAATGAACATCGTCGAATGCGGCACGTTCTAGGGTAGGCTCGTGTCGAAAGGTCGGACCTTGAAAGGACAGTATAAGAGATGGTGAGTGGGATGTCTCTCGCTGGCCCACTAGAATGAACTATTAAACAAACTGTATAACCTCGATCGATATCCATCATGCGCTACCTTCTTCTCCTGCTCGTGCTTAGCTTTGTAGCCACCTCCACGTTCTTTTTCGTAGAAGCAAGAAGGGTACGTCGGTCTCGCTGCTGCATGCACCGTCGCTGATGGTCGTAGCCCAATAGAACCTCCCGAGTTAAGACCGGACGGGGGACTTTTAACAGCTAAGTCCCCGATGTATCATACCAAACTCAAGTGAGTGCTGGTCGTGGTCGGGCACTGTCTGCTGAACATCGTGCAGTCTTACCCTCAGTCCTGGTGACGCGATTAACTCCACGGTGTTTGAGCACACGTGACGTACTAGCCATGCGTTTTCCATGTTTGTGTCATGAGGCAGGAACGTGTCAGCGCGGAGTTGGAATGTTTTATTATCGGAGTTGCAACTGGGAAGTAAACAAGATATTATGTAATACATGGTACCCTTTGTTCCCCGACGCGAACGACGACGACACCAAAGTTGAGACTTTCCTTGCTCCGTCACGCACACCGTCGCGACTGGTCACATCTCGGACTTTTATTATTTTATTATTTTCTCCGTCGTCGCTGCCATCCGCTCCTTTCCGTATGATGCCTGCGTCTCTCTCCCCGCTCGCTCTCATCGTACCCCGTCCAAACATTCCCCAGCCAACACCCCGTACGCCCAGTCGAAGCCCAGCAGCGTCGCACATCTTGCTCTCGCCACCATCGGCGCACAGGAACAGTACAGACTCATGGAACAGCTCGAATTACGATCTAGATGACCCCCATGTTGTATGGAAAGAGGACCAGGTCAGGTTGCTGTCCAGGGTAGGTCGCATCCTTGTTGCACGCTCATTATTGCCTCATATTGTGTCGAGACCATGGACGCTCTCCCTGCACACCTCATCACTCCCTTCAACGGATCCGTACCGCCCTCTAACCTGCTCGACAAGATTGCCAGAGGTATATCGGCGGCCAAGGGCCCAAACGATTGGCCACACTCCATCCGTGCGACGCGAATCAAGCTTCTAGAGCTCGCGCGCAACAAGGCCCAGGAAGAACGGCGCAAGGCGATCGCCAAAGAAGACAAGGTGCCGTTGCCCGACATAGGGTCCATTTACCAGGGTGAAAGCCACAGGACGAGGACGCCCGATCTTCCCGAGGTACTCCAATCCCGCACCAATACTCCGATTCACACCCGTCGTCCCCTATATCGTCAGTCTAGCATGGATTTTATGGATCCAGATCAGTCAGACCGCAGTGAATGTATTGCACGGTATGTGCATTTTAACCCCGCTATCCGGGTCCATTGACGAGTTTTGTGGCGCATATAGTCTCTCAACACGTCTTCAACGTCACGATCGTGTATTGCACCATCCTTATCTTCGGCCAGCGCATGGACGTCATCGCTCCGAGCATAACAAATATTCCCCCTCGACACCCAGTTCGTCAACCCTGCACTCGAACCGTCGTTCTGAAGTCCGTAAATCAACGATCTCGGTCACTTCTACTTCCTCTTCCTCGTTTGGATCCCCAATGTCAATCTCTGCTCCGCTTCGTCCCTCGTCCCTTCGTTGTGCCTCTACCCTGACCCTGGCGAGCACAAATGAAGTACACGATCTTGATGTCGACAACGTTTTGAAGAATACAAATTTTAGACGGAGTGGCGGATACCCCGAGGAGAGGATGGACACCAAGGTTGCTGTCAAAGTAAAGCGAGCACCACTCTACAACGGTGGGGGTATTGCTGTGCCATCGGTACCCGCTACGCCTGCCGGCAAACCAAAGAAACTCATGTCGGCACTTGTGACTGGGCCTCCGACTGAGCGGAAGGCGATTCCCAATTCTTTGGCCGGAGAAACGAAATCAGCGCCTCGTACACCCCCAAACGAGCCACGCGTGCTAACTTTGGAAAAAGCAACACCAAACCAGACTAATACGCACAAGAAATTCAGAAAGGGCCACAAGCCTCAGCTCTCATTTTCCTCTGACGAAGAAGAGAATATACGCTCCAAAACTGCAAAGAAGGTACGCACGCGCGAGCCTTCTTGGTCCACCTCCCTCGCTCCCGCGGCGCACGTACCATCGTCCTTGCTCCTGTCATCGGCACTTCCAAGAGTGAAGGAAGGTAGCGATTCGGGTCGCAGCATCAGCACTGGCATCAGATCAAAAACGTCTACGTCCTGGAGTTCCTCTACGGACAATGACCTCTCGACCGCTAGCACAGAAACCGCCGCGACTACCGTTTCTAATACTTCGACATCTTCATCTCAAGCCAAACGTCAATCAACCAAGACACCCAGTGTCTATATCCAGGTCCCGCCTCTCACACCCTCACCAGCAGAGGCAAGAAAACCCGCCCGTCGAAATCTTGCACGCAATCCATCCATGTTTGGCCACGAATTGCCTTGCCCGCAGCGCACGCCCACGTCCCCCTCTCGTATCCCGGTTTCCTCACCGATACCGCTTTCGCCACCTGTGAATGCTACCCCTTCAACTAACATGTCTTGTACATCACCGTCATCTGCTTCTCGTCCGCGTACCCTTCGCCGGGCCGCTCGACGCATCTCATTTGGAAATACTGGTGAGAACGGTGGCCTACTCAACCCTGTCGCAAGCGTACGACGTCAGGATGGAGAAACATCAGCCCTCGGGAGTGCTTTTCAGCTTGCATAAATCCGTCGGTGGAATATGAAGCTCGGGGGCTGTGCTATCGGCTCCATCCAATGCTAAATTCGCTCATCTCTCAATGTTCTCCTTGCTCACATGACCTTTCATTCCTTGTGCTTTATGAATTTTCCTGGCCCAAGTTTCGTGCTTGAAATGATTTTTTTCAGCCATGCCTATCCCTGCTTCGTTTTTTTTTCTCACCACCCTGCTCACAATCTTTTTTCCGCATCCACTGTACTCCACCCATTTTCTGGATCCCCACCATCTCTTTGTTCGTTTCATGTTTTTAGTTGTCTCATGATATCTTTCGCTTCACCTTTCCACGAAATCGACACCTTCGTTTGAATCTTTACCCTTTGCTACTCGTCACCTCCACTTACTTCATCTGCGGTCTATCAGCGTATTATCTTCTGCACATTCTTTCGAGCACTATCTGAGGTATGTTCCGCTTCTCGGATTCTTTTGAAGATCTAAATGTGCCGCGCACAGGTCATTCATACTTCCTCGCATCCTGCCACTCATTTTTGCCACGTGCTGACTTTCGTATTCCTGCTGCCAACGTTCCTTGCGTTCCACATCGACACATTCTATCGCTGCTGCATGGCCGACTATGGAGAGCCCTGGGGTTACCTGTCTTCAACTCTTTGGTATTCTCATCTTTCTCATGTCCTCTCGCACACATTTGTGCACACGTTCTACTCTCGACGCTGTTACCCTGACTTGTCATTCGTTTTGCCACTGGTTCATGTGCCTATTCGACGGTCGTTGCCACTCTTTCCTTTTGTTCGCCTTGTGGTTTTATCACGTTCGTTTCACACTCGTTTATCTTTTTCTTCACTCCGGTGATCTTCTTTCGTCTTTTGTTGTACAACATGCTAAGTCGGACTCGGTCGTCGACCGTCTCGGGTCTTGAGTGATGATGGAATAGCTACAATTTAGGTACAGTATACACACACTTTCATCAGTACTTGTACCATTCATTGTATCCCTTGCACAGTAGCCTGTAGATGAAGAAAGAAGGTTGTAGAAACCAATCCTAACCATGTGGTGACCAGATCTTGAGTACTGTCTGAGACAAAGTGTTTTTGAATCACAGATGAATGCTGGTTTTAATTTTCTGATTTTTTTTTCTTTTCCTCCACACTTTTATATGTGACATGGCAAGCTACTGAGTACACAGCAAGGCAAAAAGCACAACATCACAGCAAGAAAGCAATTTGACTGCCAACAGCAACATACAAGATCATGAAAGCACAAGTCAAGAAAGCAAGGTAGAAGTTTGGCAGGTCCATTCCAGGGACATCCCAAGAAGTCACCTCTGTTGCCTATTCCCCAGATGGCAGAAGCTAGCCTAGATAAATTGTGTCTTGCTCAAGTCACCCACCTCAATCCAGGCCTGGTCCTCATAGTAGCTGGAACTCAGCTCTCCAATAAGGGACTTGCCTGGACCAGCATACTTGTCAATGTATGCCTTACTGGTGAAGATGACCATGCCCCTCTTGCATCTGCTGAGCATGACATTCATTCTCCTCTTGTCCTGGAGGAAACCTAGCTCCCTGGACCTGACAAGGGAGATGATGATGTAGTCCTCCTCATTTCCTAGTCTGCCATGAGCACTTGGTGTACTTTACCAGGAGAGGACTTACCTTGGAAGGAGTCCACATTGAAACACTTGTCTCCCCACTCTAGCTCAGCTTTCTTCAGTTCTTCTTCAATTAAGGATCTCTGGGCATCATAGGGAGTGATGATTCTGTAGTTCTTGCCCTGGGATTGGAAAATGGAAGCAAGCTGGGCAATAGCTTTGCATTCCTCCAGGTTCTGAAAAGAGTGAGTTGTTGTGATAGTGATATGGATAATACACTTACCTTCCAACTGGTTCCATGTGATATTTGTTGGCCTGATACATTGACAAAGTAACAAAGAAGGAATTCAGAATCTGCCAGAGGGTGGGCTTCACTGGACTTGAGAAGAGGGTCTGCATCTGCATCCTTTGAGTATACAGTCTGGGCAATAAAATTGCCAATTTGAGGTGGCATCCGATCTAAAAATAGGATTAGCCATTGAAGTAAAAAGTTCTTACCAGAAGACCTACACTGAGTGTCAAGAAATATAAAAGGACTCTTACTGGTGGTGGTATTCTGATTGATGAGATGCTCCACCTCAAAGACACTCTGAAGGTCCTGGATATCATCCTGACCATGTGGTGGTACTACAATGTCTGTAAGTAAAATCCACCTAACAAAAAGAGAACTTACATTGCATGTTGTCACCAATGAAGATGGCCTTCCTGATGGTGGTGAAGTTGGAGAAAAGAGGGATATAGTCTCCAATCTCTATCTGAGATGCCTCATCAATAATAACTGTGTGGAGGGGATTCTTTCTAAAGGCACCCAGCTTTCTCAATACTTCACTGGATAGCATACTGAGAGTGCAGAGCACCACTGGACAACCATGGAGCTCATTGAGCCTTGCTTTGAACTCCTCACTAGTAATAGTGTTGGCTTTGATAGAGGTATACAAGTGTTCATGCCTTGAGAAGAAAGAGAACAATAAGATAAGTAGATTGGATATTATTAACTGACCAAACATCAAAGAACTCATTAGCAACCAAGAGTCTCCAGTTGGACAAACCAAAGTTGGCCAGCTTCTCTGCAATGTTCTTGACAGCTATATTGGATTGAGCTATAAGCCAAATCCCAGATCTCCCAGCTGTGACTGCAGTAAGAACAAAGGAGGCAATGACTGTGGTCTTGCCTGTGCCAGGAGGGCCTTGGATAATGGCAACTCTGGAAGCATCACTCTGGTCCAACATACATTTGATGGCTTTCCTCTGGGAACTGTTGAGGGGACGAGGGATCATGTCTGGATTGAACTTGATTGGGGAAGGAGCTGGTTGGGACCACTCAGCTGGCCACATCCCTCCAGAGCCAAGATAGATCTTTTGGATCCATGGATTAAAGTCAGCACCATCAACATCAATTCTCCCCTGCAGAACCATGAGAATGAGCTGGGTTCTCTTAACCTCAGCAAGGGTTGGGTCTTCTCTACCAATCAGAGTGATGGTGGTTACTTGCTTTCCACTCAAGGTTCCATCAGTCTTCAGCTGAGCACTGTCACCCCTTGCCATAGCGACCTCGGCAGAAACAGTAAAGGCAGAAACTCCGTGATTGGTGACGTGCAGGTGCGCTGTCTGTATGTGAAACCCAGGCATTAGATACCAGAAACACCAACAACATAAAACCCACTTGGTTTGCCCCCTTTCGGATCTTGTTTTGATAGCGATCAGCTTTCGCGCGAAGCTGTTTCTTCGTATCATCAAAAGCGGTCTGGTACGACCTAGTAATCTCCGACGGCTTGAGTTGATCCTTTTGGAACAGGTCTACAGTGCTCTTAGCCAGGAAATGAAGAAGCTGTCGGACAAACGTCAGCTTAAAGCGAAACGATGCCAAAAAAAAATACGTCACGGTGTCGGAAAGCTTCACAGAGTCGATAGGTGGCACTTTGTACAGCCTATCCACCATGGTTACCTGTTGCGAGAGGTAGTGGGCGATCCAAGCACGCTGGGCGAGTGGTGTGGTGATTGCGGTGGTATCAACATCGTTGGGATGTTCGCAAATAAAATTTTCAAACGTGCGGATGATGTTTCCCTCGTTTACCGGCTTGTCTGGAGATGCGAATTTGATCGTTGCGCGCGGCGCACGGGTGATTGGCGGACCCGCGGATTGGATATCGATCGCTTGCTTGATCCGGAGATCGTGGCTCTGCCACAGAGCGAGCGCGAGCGGACCCATGTCGAACGCATATAGGAAGCCACAGGTGCGACCCAGAACGTGATCGCAGAGGTAATCACGTCCCGGGGTAATCAAAGACGTATTCGAATTATCACCACGTCCGTTGTTCTTGTCACCGGCAAAGTCGATGAGGATGACTGTGGTGGCATCGGCGATGGCTAGGACCTGGAGGGTCCCGTTGGGCAGATATGTGCCAGACAGTCCGAGAGGACGGCCTTCGTTGCGCTCTACGATGGTGCGCAGATCGGTGTGGTCCTCGTTGAGGCTGGACATTTTGACCAGGACGACCTCCAGCCTGCCGTCGCTGTCTGCGTCGACGAGGTTCTGAAAGATAACACGAGTAGGTGGCATAAAGGGCGATTTGGGGACGATTTCTACGAAACGAAAGCGAGAGAGCTGGTGGTCGGAGTGAGGATGCAAGGTGTGCGGCTCAAAGGACCAGCCGAACGCGTGGCAGCCTCAATCGATGAGGTCCATCAACAAGCCTCGAGGCCTTCTCAATCAGGCGTCCGAGTTACCAAAACTGTCAGAGTACTTGTTCACAGGTATTACTTGGCTAAGGGTACTCTATATTCTCCACAGACCTTGAAGGACATCCCTCCCGCTCACCCAATTATCCGCATCGACAATGGCAGCCAACTTGCCTACAAGCGTATTGGACGCGTTGCCAAAGAGAAAGGCACGACTAGAACAGATAACCATGCTTTGCTTACACCTCGTCAGCATGACGTTAGTGCGACGATTGTTCTTCAGGAACCCTGGTCCCTGCGAGCGTACGACAGAGATTATAATATGGTCGTCCTCGTTTCCTGATAACAAGAGTCACATTCCGTCGGTAACATTGACTTTCAGGTCACAAACCTTGGAACGAATCGACGTTGAAGACTTTATTCTCCCATGGCAACTTCTCCGACTTGAGGCTCTTCTCGATGAGGGCCCTCTGGGCATCATATGGGGTAATGATACGGAAACTAGTTGATTTGTATGCCCGAACGAGCTTCACAACAACACGAACTTCTTCAGGATTCTGCTACGTGTTTGAAAACGTTTGAGGCTAGAAGAATGATTGACCCACGGTCCAACTGTGACCCCTTTTCAATTCTCGACTTTTGTTCACGTCAATGAAGCGACATGCTTTGGGTGTGGTGAGGGCGTGATGAGTTGAAAGTTTGCCATCGTAAACGTTTCGTGAAATAAAATTGCCAATAACATGTGGCATGCGATCTAGACATCGCAACATCAGCAGACAATGAAGCACTCAATGTAGATACCGACATTGCGTGTCAAGGAAGAGTGCTCGCCTACGAAGATGCGGAAATTCGAAAATGCTGCGAAGTTCCGGGATATCTTCTTGACCATACGGTGGCACTGAGGGAGCTGTTAGCTGCGGAGGTGCTGTTAATAGAGATAGGTCACATTGTTTGTCATCGCCAATGAAGACGAGCTTTAACAACGTCGAATGAAAACGGTGAAAAATTGGGAGGTAGTTTCCACATTCAATCTGACTGGCTTCATCTAGTATGATCATTTCGACCTGGACAACAGCCAGGAACGCATCAATGTTCGGGTTCGAGAACATGCTTAGGGTGCACAGGATTACTCTAGAGTCGCCCAGCATTCTGCGAGCGTCGGCGACAGACATCAGTATGAACATATCCGATCGGATAAGACATGAATTTAGACCCTCGTAAAGGTGTTCATGCCTGTCAAATCTCAGAACAGGGTCTCACGAAACATTCGATGACGCACCAATCAAAATGAAAGTCTTTGGATACGAGAAGTTTGAACTTGCTAAAGCCCTCTTTGATGAACTTTTCGGCGATATTCTTTACCGCTACGTTCGACTGCGCAGCAACCCAAATTTTTCGACTAGACCGGGCATTGTCGTGACTTATGACTGAGGCCGCAATGACCGTCGTTTTCCCTGTTCCTGGAGGTCCTTGGATCATGACAATTCGATGATCGTCCTTGTCTGATAGGATGCTCTGGACAGCTGCCTGCTGAGAGGGATTGAGATCGCGTGAGAAATGTACGGGGAGACGAGCATTTCGTCCTGGAATCTTTGGCCACTCGGATCGCTCATTTGGCAGCCATAATGCTCGGAAGAACGGGTTTGAAAAAATCTCTGTCTCGTGTTGGAGGGTCTTGAGCACCACATCCTGGCGCGCCGAATCGGCGAAAGTGGGGTCACTTTTTCCGATAGTTGTGACGGAGACAATTTTGTCGCCCTCAACTTGCTGGTTGATATTTATTCCGGCGCAGCGGCCAATAACACCGTGTACTTTGCCAGTGACCCGAGTCTTAGTGTCGTTTCCCTCTATCTCAATTTGGATAACCTATGTGACGGTTACAGTTAGTGTGCATACGGGACAGGGTGTCAGCAGACCTGATGTTTTGACCGTTGAATGCGGGTGGAATAGCGTTCGCATTGGAGGTTGATAACATCTTTCTTCATCGTAAACTGACTCTTGATGTCGTTCTTGACAGAAAGCGGACTTAGGCCATCCAAACGGTCTGCGTGTCGTGAAATGTTCGTCAACGCAATTAAGCGCTAGATTTTTGTGGCGAGTTAGAATGGCAAAGCTGAGATAAACCAGGTATCGCACCGCCTTTGGAATGGTCTTCGTGTCAATCCTAGGCAGCGAGGCAAAACGAGAATACATGTGAGAAAGACTCGCAGCTTTGCAGGCAACCCAAGCTTTTAGGGCTACGCTGGCTGTGGCGTCCTTCATCGACCCTGAAGTCTCGAAGAACAGTGACTGCACATTCTCCTTTTCGAGCTCCAACTCTCCGCCCATTGCATTCATCAATGCCTGCAAGGAGTGCCTGCCATCATCGGTCACGGAAATCATATCCACTGCGTGACTGATCCGAATAGACATGTCCAAGTATAACGAAACCGCAAGTTGGTCCATCATAAAGGCGTACTTGTGAAATCCGCGGTGAAGCAGAAGACGGTCTTGGAGAAGACTTCTACTTCTTGCAATGCGCCGTTGTCTTGCGTCTTGCGGAGCGTGGCGTGCATGTCTGGATATATTCACCACAAGTACGCATGAAAGTGTGGCGAATGCAATCAAAGAAAGCTTGCATGTCTTTTCGTATGTGGCGGAAATGCCCAGAACGCGGTGTGCGAGTGCCGTTTCCAGCAGCGGCTGGAGATGCTCCACACCCACCGCGTCATCTAGGCATTTCACGACAGTGATGGTCGTTGCGTCGTCGCGGAACAAGTTCTGAGTGATCGTAAATGACATGAAGGGCGAGAAGAAAAAGCGCACGAGCAGGGTTGGCGCCTCTCTTTATTGCATCCCAAGCGCGGTCTTTGACGAGCCAGGATAAAGAAGGGAACGACTCGGTGTGCTCACAACGGCACAGCAAGTACTTGAAGTAAGTCACCATAGAATTATTGCCATTTCTCCGCGTCGCTGCGGTGAACGATCCACCTATGGCCACTGGACGAAGTTGATATGGAGATTGTGGTCATGGTACAACTTGGTCAAGAAGTGATCGTCACGTGCACACTGTACTCGGTCATTTACACTGAAATAGCAAGCCCTTCGGGCCCTCCTGGACCCTTACCACCTGGCATGTAAATGCACGTCATAGTAGTAGTACGATACAAAGAGCTAAAGAGAAAAATGAAGTTAAGCCTGCCCCAAGGCAAAAACAAGCCGCCAAAGAGGAAAGAAGAGGGAAAAGCCATGCAAAAAGAAGGAAGAGCTGCGA